>JBAIZZ010000084.1:301768-379188 GCA_037355905.1 Heliconius aoede | reverse complement strand
CTTAATTTATCATCTAACCAGTCAAATCTTAGTTCAGGAGACATAAAAACAGAAATAGAACATATTATTAATCGTGAAGTAAAGTATAGATTACGAAAAAAAGGATTAACTGATGACAGTTCGTTCACGCGCACAGGGCCTTCTCGATCTTTGGCTGTAATAGACGAGGAAGGAAGTGGCGATTCTTCCCGTCGACAATCGTATTTAAGTGACAAGAAAAGTGATACTGAGGATTTAGAGGATGACGTTTTCGATAATAATCATTCACAATCAGCTTCTAAGCATTTAATACCACAGAAATTAATAAAAGTAGACGCGAAATTAAAAGAGCCTGAAATATCTGAAGCACGAGGTGATTGGACTGTAAAAACTGTCGAAAAAGTTATAGGAGCTGAACTAGTTTATTTAACAGATTCATCTAGTAGCACAAGTTCGATATATGACGCTAATGATGAGGATATTAAAGATGAAGACAGTGATGTCACTGTTAGAATCACTACACCAACAATTGAAGTTACCGATACTGAGAAATTATTATCAAATTCTTACATTGCTGAGGATATTAATTTAAAGCCAAGCCAGGCAACCGGTATGGACAAATCTACAATGTTGCTTACATATAACAATGACAAAGAGAGTAAAAATCTAAACTTTGATGAAATAGAAAAACCTAAAGAAACTGCAATTTCCCATGAGATTATAATCCTCAATACAGACGATATTGAAACTGATTTATTTGTTAAAGACATAGTAGATTCTACGCCTCTTAAAGAAGTTCCTCGAAGCGAAGAGTTTCATGAAAGAACTGAAAACGTAATTAAAAGCACTCAGAAATCTAAAGAAAATATAGATCAATATGATCTTGAAATTAAAGTTTTAAAGTGTGAACTAAACGATGCAATAAATAATTTAATCAAAGAAGTAACTTCTGATTCGGAAAACAATGACTCTCCAAAAGACACGATTACCCGTCAAGATTCGTCTAGTAGTTTAGATTCGTCACAATGTACAGCTAAGTACAATCCGACTTATTCTTCCCTGAATGATATATCAAATATTCTACATGACGATATTAATGAAAATGTTCATCAAGACTCTAGTCTCAGTCATGTCAAAGATGTACTTCAGTCCGTTTCAATAACACAAACTATGAAATTAGCATCCAATATAAAAAAAAATCCCGTCTCATTAAAAGACATGTGTTTGAAAAAAATTTCTTCTTTTCCATTTGGCCATAAGATATTAGAAGAATTAGCCAATGTTTCTGAAAAGTTGCGAAGCAGCGTATTGACTTCGTCATGCAAACAAGAAAAAACCGAACACATTCTAAGTAAAGAAATATTACAAAATAAAGAATTAAATGTTGCGAATAAGAAATCTAATTACAGTTTGCAAAACAAAGATTCTATCTCAATTTCTATGGCTGATAAAAACAATGCCCCTCCAATACTACCAAGAAAATCGTCTTTAAAAAAAGTTCAAGATGAACAGAGTAAGCCACCTGAGCGACCCTCAAAAGAAATGTTATACGAATGTTTGTCACCATCACAAAAAATGTTAATGGAAAAAACCAATACTATTATAGAACCAGATGATATCATACAGAAGTGTAATAAGGGTCTGGAGAATTCGTCATCTCTTACAGTTTCCAAACAACATAATATGTCTAGAAATCAATCAATAGGTGATTTGACTCTAAAATCACAGACAGGCAGCCGTTTGTTAGCTTTATTATTAGATTCCTCGCATTCTAACAAATTAAAATCAACTTCGTTAAATGATCAACATTTTCCTCGAATATCAAAAGCAAAATCTAATCAAAGAGAATTATTTTCGAAGCGTGCATTGGAAGAAATAGATTCAGCGAATTTCTCCGATGGATCCACCAGTGCAAAAACTTCTTCATTTCCTTCATCAAATCATTTTAAGCCAATACCACCTTTAAGACCAAGAAAACTTTCTACATATTTTTATGAAAGTGACGAGAGTTCTGATATAAGGGAAAGTTTTCAGACTATGCGAAAAGGAAATAAATATTTTCATTTTTCTACGGGCAATTTAAATAAAGAAATAGAAAGTGATATATCTTCAATTCAAAATATGCATCGATATTGTAGTGATTTGCGGGATATTAATAAAAAAGAGTCTACTCCACGTAGACCATCTTTACCCAAAGACTTATGTGAACAACAAATGGAATATATATGTCGTAAAGAAAAAGAAATAGATGAAGAGATTAGACGACTAGAACAAGAAAAAATGAGAAGTTCTCGTAATAGAGGGCCACGAGCTCCTATGATACCAGATAAAGATAGTAACCATAGAGATGCGTGTAACTATAAAATCAATATAAATAAAGGTAATATTTTTTCTTCTTCGCACAATCATGAAAATACAGAGAAAAATAGAATCTCTTCTTTATTTAGTAGCAGCCAAGAAGAGTTACTTAGGGAGAAAATGTATTCTGAATATGTGAATCAAATGGCTGAAAGAGAGCAAAGAAAACTACATAAAGTTATTAAGGTCACTAAGACAAGTGACAATAACATATCGAAGAGCATGCCAGTTTTAGAAAATTTAGATTCTAAAATGAATAATCTGATAGAGGAAGAATTTATAACGAAAGCTAGAGAACGATGGTACAAATTAGGAATAAGAGATCCTGAGAGTGAAGACGAAAGAGAAAACGGTAAAAATGTGTATAGGGAACCGAAAATATTAGAACACAAAGTAAAAGTGATTGAAGCAGGGGAAGAAAAAGATGTTAAGAAGTTGCCAGGCCATATACAGGAGTTTGTGAAATTTACTGTTAGTGATAGAGACGATAAAAGTGACACTGGTGAGTCGGATACTAGACAGCCATCTACGCATGTTGTGGTATTTTGTGCGGTGTTTATCTTAGTAATAACCGTTGGAAAATTTATCTTACGACTCTTACGTAAATAAGTGATACTTGCAAAATTACAAAAACTAAGCTTTTGTTGTTTTGTTGTTGTTGTGTGTGGACTGCATGCTTTTTTTTAATAATCAAAATATTATAGTTCGTCTAAATCATTTATTATCGATACAAGTGAACAATGCTGAAAGGTAAGTGGTCAGCCTCAAATATTTAATGCTAATAAGTACGTCTCGCCTAACTTTGCCATCAAGTCCTATTCACGTAATATCTATTTAATATCAGGGAGCGAGAATTTGTAATACCAAAAAAGTTTTAGTTTTATATATAATTAATTGTTTAATTATATACTTATGGACGAACGAATTACAGAAAACAACATGTTTTAGAGTATTTATTATTTTTATTGACAATGATTACATCGCCTATCTTAAGTTTTAATAACACGAACAGTAAGTAATAACTTATCATTGTTTTATAAAAAATATAATCAGATAACTAATTTAGAATGATTACAATAAAAGATAACAAATGTAATAATTTTTTTTTGACAATAAATTTATCCACAATGTGCATGTGAGATATATGGTTTTCGAGTTTGTAATAAAATTTTACAATTTTGCTTATTGTTATACCAAGTGCGTCGTCCGTGAAAATATTTGGATCGTCTAAATCTGTACTAAATGGCCTTTGATGACTCAAACGCCGCAAACTCATTCCTGTGATTTGTTTCGCACGCCCTTTGTGCTGTGGAAATATATTAACACGTATAAAATCCTTATTAAAAAAATAAAACACTTATTATATTCTATAATATTACTTTTATTTTCAAAAACTATACATAAATTTTTAAATATCCTTCCATTATATTGTTGTTAATATTTAATTAACGTTTTTGTACAAAGATATAATTCAATTAAAGGATTATTTAATTAGAACTTGCTTATTTTTACTCTTAATGAAATTTTATAATAACGTCATGTACCTACTCGTAATGTATATGACGGGGATCGTTATATCAATTACGCAGGGAATGCGATGGAATTTCAATTAACGCGTGAATAATATCTGCTTTACGTGATAAACACATGATGCAATTTTATCAGCAAAACAATGCAAACCAGCAAAATTAACCTTCATGGAATTATTCTTCACTTCAGCATTAAAAGTGCAAAATCAAAATTACGTTATATTATTCTCAAATTATACAATAGTTTAAATAACTTGTAGCTTATAGCTTGTGTGTTATTCTGAAGTATATAAGGTATATTACTGTAAAGTTTCATCAAAACACGTTCAGTAGCTTTTATGTGAAAATGGAACAAACATCCTCACAAACCTTAAGATTCATAATATTAGTAGGATTATATTTAAGAAGGGCGTAATAAGATAAGAATGTGATAAATCACTAAACCCAATGTCGTTTGACCTTGCCAAGTACCTCTTAGTAAAATCATCCTATACAGTCCGATACGATTGATGCACCAGGACGTTGCCGTGGTAAATACCTAAATATTTATCTACTAAGCTAATATTCCATACTAGCTCAAGAAAATATTTTAGTAGAAAAAATCCTAGGTCGTCGTGGCGAAGTGGCACAAGGGTGTGACTGTAACGCGACGGTTGTGGGTTCGATTCTAATAAATCTAATATCTATCCTATATCAAGTCAATGGATATATTTTATTTTTCAGCTTCACGCTGTATCCCGCACACAGTAGGGTAGACAGAGGGAATCTCGGTGTTAAGACACTCCGTTCCCCACTTTCTGGAGGCATTGCGCTTTGAGTGGGAGAACTCAACGCCGCGCTTTGCCTCGACACCAGAGCGAAGAAAAATGGCAATATAAACGTAAAGAAATATTTCACCTCTTCGAGTGGGAATCGAACCCACAATGGATATTTTGTTTATGAAATTTCTAATCGCAATTGAGCAGTGACCAACTAGCTATAAATAAAGATTGTTGCATGCGTGTTGGCAAGTAGGTGTTACTTTCCTGGCGCTTCATTCACTCACTCGTAAAGATCGCGTTTGCAATGGATAAATCTAGGTCTTGTTGAATTATTATAGAAGATCCTCAATAACATTTTTAAATGCTTATCTTGTATACAATTACTTTTTTTACGAGAAAATTACTTTATATTTTTAATATTTTTGTATTATAAAAACACATTATGCTAGTCACTCAATTTAGTTTTTCAGTGTTGAAATATTAAATTTCAATTTTAGAAATTTTAGAAATATCAAATATATTGTGTTGTATATCGTATATAAGTCACTAAAATCATGTTATAGTGACTCATAAAGGACTGTCTAAATCTGCTGACATAGAATTTGAACCCATATCAGCATATGGGTTCAAATTCTACTTAGTAAATTATATTTAGAATATTTGTGTATAGGTAAAAATATAAGAGTATTTGCTGCTTCGATGTTGTTAATAGAAAAAGAATTAAATTGTTCCTTGGAAGACGAATTTGATTCGATTTCCATTCGAAGTTATATTTTAAATGTGTTCTTCGATCATGTAATACAAAATTCTGGATAAATTGCCACCATCTCATTTATTATTATAGAAACTATTTTAACACACTACTTTGAATATAATTGAACTTTTGACACAAACTAACTACATAAATATACACTGTAGAATGATATTTTACTGAAACTAAGTACCAGGTTTATATCGTTCGGAATTCTAATTGGGGGATGTCTTTTTATGGCAAACTTTATGAGCCGTGACAGAAGGGGCATTAAATAATAAAACGGAAGTTGAAATATAGGTGTCACTTTAGTTCGTCCTTGTTCCTTATTGTACATAGTACATCTATATATATATATACTAAAAACAATTAATAAAACAAAAAAAATACTTAAGTCAGTCAATCAATCTATCTGTGAACTTTTGCCTTTATACAAAGGCACGATGACCTGCATCTCACCAATCATCTGGGACCTCCCTTGATTTCCACCATAAATTGCACAAAAACCAGACCAAGTCCAAGACAAAAAAAAATACATTCTAATATCTAATTAAGCTTTGAGTTTTCAATCAGGTTTAGGATATGACTAAGGCCTTAAGTCAAACCCAAGGATTGACTATTCAAACCTGGGAACGCCAGAGCTTCGAGTTTTGGCTATAACATATGTACACTTCTTATAAATTATAATTTATCGTAGCATAGTACTTAACCAACAACAGAAGTGTTATTTTAATATGTATAGTAAAGTACTCGTATAGTTTAAAACCTATATCCAAATTTGTTTTTAATTGTACTGTCTGTTTGTCTGTAATTTACATTCCTACTAGCTATCAAATCAAATGTTTGTTTTTAAAGTATAAATGTAAGTAATTCACATTTGCCTTGACATTTAGTAACACTGTGAACGACATACGATATATCTGACTATATTATACCATATTACACTCACGTGCTATTAATATATGCATATTATAAATGACCTTTAAAAAATAGAAAGCCTTTCTATCAATAGAAAATTTAAATGCCATTATAGATAAACATAAATATATTTAAATATTAACAAAGGAAAATGGAATATAATATATATAAGTGATCTTAAACACATTTTAATATATGATTTTTAAATATTAATAAATTTCTAATTTGTATGTTGTAATATATATGTTTTTAAATATATATATATTTATCTTAATAATTAGGCGAAAACAGGATTTATTATCTGTAGCTGTATTTATAATATAGCTTCGTTGGTGCAACAATGGCATTTTAAAAATAAGTTTTAAATATAACAATGCATCTAATACTTTTATATGATTAGATTTTAACTATTCCAAGACTTCAATTTTAAATAAGACACATGAGTGCATACAAAGCGAGCATGTGACAATGAGATATACAATATGAGAGATGATTACTATATAAATAAATAAATTATATAATGCTACATTAATAAACTATCCATGAGGCTAATATAAATATGAACCGTTCAGTATACAATCCACCGTATCGGGATCTACAAAAGAGCCCGCAGGCGCCGGAACTGATTTGACTGCGGAAGTGACGTCACCTGGGGTCGGGGCCACTCACTCTAAAAGCAGACAAGAGACACTAGTGGGACAATGTCTAAATGATAGTTATATTTCACCGATACACGTAATAATAACTAAAACTAGGCTTTTTAAGTCTATAACTTTTTATATGTAAACAATATGTCTGTACACTTACTGGAGTATTATTGATAGAAAAAAATATATTATAATTGAATATTTTATTTAAATATTATTAGATTATTATACCAACACAAGCAAAGGTCTAGTTTGATTATAATGGTCAAAGGTTGATTATAGTATAAACATTTTACTGCAACAGTTTCAATGCACGTGTACCAGTAATGTTTGGAAAGTAGATTCTTTTGATTATTTCATAAATTGTATTATAATAAATACACTAAATATTATATTAATTTAATAAGATAAAGTGTGTTCATTTTTACATAAGAAACTAACGCACTCCTTATAGAAATATGTACAACGTAGGCATTACTTTCGTGCAAATGGCCTCTACCTCAACAATTATTTTTAATTGCACGAACCATAGTCTCACTTCTCCGTTTTATTTTAATGGTGCGAACAGTGTTATAGTACCTATAAACAGACGATAATAATTCTGTAAGTTATATTATACAAGTACATTTTAAATTCATTGTGTAAAATAACTTCATATAAGAGAATTAGGTAGATACTTAGAAATTCTATGTAGTACCATTTATAAGTTTCTTTTGACTGATGTGACCTCTTGTTTTGGATATTTCTGAAGAATTTTTAGTTTTTTAAAAAGGTTGGGTAATTTATTAAAAGCTTTGAATAAAGATTAAGTATTTTTGTTCAATAAAACGATTTAATATTCATTCCATTGTGATAACTAGAAGAAGGCCAGTTACGAAACATACACAGATATATTATTCACTTTATTTTTATAAATGAAGAATATATACATATTAAAACCGAATTATTGTTAATAACTCGAAAAATTCGACGGAAAGTGGGGAACGGAGTATATACTACTAGGTTCCCTCTGCCTACCGGAATACATACGTGAAGCTGATTTATTTATCATGTGATTTTTAGGTTCATTTTCACGTAAGTATATCATTCGCTGTATCATACTTGTCATATTGTCTCGAGAAACGTATTTATCTTCCTTTCGCGACATAATATTATTATGAAAATATGGTGTAGGTATATGTTTATACGATCATGACGCCATCTTTGCCAGAATGCCTACTATTGTTTTGTAAAAGTTAATTATTTTCAATTATAATAATACGTTATGCTAAGTATATTGTCTTCAATTTTAATATATTTACGTTTATATGTAATGTACTTATTTCGGTTATTCATTTACTGTTTATAACGGGCTTTTCTTTGTCATTTTCTTATTTACTGTTTTTGTAGTAATAATAATCATATAAAAAAAAGCTTAATTATTTGCTCATATGCAGAAGAAATATCAAATCTATAATCACGTTCCTTTTCCATAATACGCCACAACACTATAATAGTACTTGTTAGTAGTAATAGTATTTACTTATTAGTTACTTTTATATTTCTTAAAACTTTTATGTATTTTCTTATGCATTTAAATACAGCAGAAATTCTTATGTACTTTTTTCTGAAAACCATACTTCTCAAAATTATATACCGTATGTTTGACTAAACATTACTTGGAATACCAAATAGAGTGTGTTGTTATCAAATATTTTCGTAAATCTGGAACGTACACATTCGCTCATTGGAAAATTAGAGACGCTTTACTCTTATAATTTTATTTTTGGCTGTGTATCACTTTTTATTAGCTTCTTGCCTAAATACCCTAAACCCTAATTATCTGAGTCAAATAACATTTGTGTTCGCCTTTCTATGTCAAAATTTGAGAAATAAATATTTTGCAGCAATAAAATATTATTAATCATCAAATTTACTGTAATATTTATATGACTTAAAAAAATAACGATTGAATACGACTATTTAAATATCATAAAGACTTATACTATCCCGAATTATAAATACAAACATAACAAAGTATAATAAATGTTATATTATATAAATAATAATTTATTCCCCCGTGTAGGAATCGAAACAACAATAGTCGCACTTACAGTCACATATTTGTGCCACTGTGCCACGACGACTCCACTTTCTCCCGAATTTAAAGAAGTAAATGTCAATTCCGATAGAAATATCTATTTCTATATTGTAGTGCCATCTATCGGTAATATGGAAAAATAAAATATTTATGCTGTAGATCGTCACGAGGTGTCTCTTCCATAAATACATAAAAGCCATTGCCCAATATCCGTTTGGCGCAAGCGACAGATAAATATAATTTTAGCGTGTCTGGCATTGGTAATATTATACGATAACTAATAATACTTATTATTAGTGAATATATTAAAGTATACATGTAGTATTATCTTGAAAAAACTATATTAAAAGTTGTATATATAGAATAACGGTTAAGTTTGGCGAGAATCACGTAGCCCTGGTATAGGTACATAAATAGCATTTGATTTTTTGTATATTTCATTTAATTATTATAAGAAATTTATGGCATTTTTGCAGCTGATACTTAAAAATCATAGCAGGTAGACAGTAAGGAGAAAAAAACAATAATTAAAGTATTTCTTGTATTCCCCTTTTTATCAAATAATGATAAAAAAAAATTAAAAAGGAGAACAAAAAATTACTTTATGAACTCTGATTCTGTAATGAATATTTGTAAAAGTAACGTTATTTATAGGACCAACTGGTATAATTTTATAGCCTTTCATATTAACTTGATAAGCCTATGCGAGTGATCGTTCCACTGCAAGTATTGTAAATAGATCATCCTATATACTATCTAAAAAATATTTTCAACGAAAAAAGAACACAGCATTGCGTTACATTAAATAGGATTGTAGTCCTTTTGGTAGGTCATATTATATATCGTTTGATGAGGTATTTCGTGCGTCAAAAAAATGAATTCATAAAGAATTAATATGAAACACGGTAACAGAAGTAGTGTTAAAAATGTGTCATTTTTTTTAATCATTTTTATTGCATGTACCTACATTTAATTGAGTCCAATCGGGGCGCAGGAATGCTTGCGTGTAACTGTAAATGCAACAGGTTTTCGGTTCGGACTTCGATTTCCACTCAAGAAAATGAAATGATTATTATTTAAAAAAAATATCTGAATAATAGTTTATCTTTTAAATATATTTTAACGTATTTAAAAAATCATTTGAAACAAGAAGTAAATACATAATTTTACCCAAAATTTACAGAAAATTAACGTTTTGATTGAGAACTACATGGAAACTTGGTGTTAGTGATAAGTCATGTCATTCGCAATTCATAGCTGGATATACGAAGGAGGAGGGCCGTGGGAATCTGCAATGGGTAAGATTAATTAAAGTTGCGGCTAAATTAATAACGGCTGAGCTTGTCCGTCTCCTATCCTCCAGATTTATTAGAATAACGTTCCTTAAGGTATAGTGTAAACTGAATCAAAATACGACTAAATCCATATTGATAATAATGTATAAATCTTAATAAAGTAAGTAATTATTTGTAATTAAGTAATGTATGTATGTATATATATACATTACTTAATTACAAATAAATTTGCCATAAAATTGAAAAGATCAAGACATTATGATGAATAAAGAATATTTTTTGTGTAATTCAGTCATTTTAACAAGTAAACTTGAATTTGTAAATTGACATATTATTTATATCATTATATTAATGTAATAACCAAACCTTTAATACTAATAATTACATTAGATACGCGCTCACGCTTTTCATGTCACGCTCATATATTTTAAGGCGACCCCTTTAAAAAAATAATGATAAATGGTTTTGTACGAAAATATATCGCTTTGTAAATGTTTTTTAAGAAATAATTGCTGTTAATTTAAAACTTTAGATTTATTATTTTTTTTCTTTTACTTAGATATATTAAAATATGAGTAATTTGTATAATATATTATATTTATGCATACATTCATTAATATGTTTACGTTTAATACTTCCCGTTTATTAAAATAAATATTATTACTTTTTTTCATATCATATGTTTTTCAAATACGTTTCTTTCTGTTCTGGTCAGTCGAAGTGAAGCTAAGGTTTGTTCTCTTATTTATCTCACAATGGAGGAAAAACGGAAAAAAGTGGATTGTTGTTTTTGTTTTTTTAAGTTCAGTGCGGCATCAATAATTGTAATACTATTTTATTACTTCATATATTTTATTACAAAAGTAATAGCAAGATGATAAGAGCACAAGTTCTTTGAATTATATTATATATTATAGATATATATTACAGACTTGGATATCAAATATACAGTAAACTGGAATATCGATCACAAAAACAGTATCAATTTAAATTTTAAAATAAAGAACCTCACTGTTTACAAAATAAATACACATATTATAAAATATATTATTTTTACTAAGGCTAAGTACTCGCACTCAGCATGATATGTAGGAGCGTCACTTGAAAAACTAATTTAGCTCCAGAAAAATTAGTTGAGTCCTATAGTTAAAAGAAGAAAAATGCAAATGAAAAATTGCTTTGGGGTTGAATATTCTTATTTCATCATACTCAGGGTACAAAGATTCGATCACACAACTAATAAGTATCATTACACCCCTTGTACCGGAACTAATGGGATAGATAGAGCCTACTTTCCTTATGTAATTAACATTTTCTTTTTTCTATCAATTTGGAATTATACGCGATGGCTTATGGAATTCTCAGACACTGTACAATAAGACATAAAACAACTATAATACGATAATGTCATAGCCTTTTGTCAACTAGAGATTATAGCTCCAAGTCCTGTATGCAATATATATATATATATGTATGCAATACATATATATGCATTGTCAGTAAATTAAGGCATTATTCCAACCTGGTAAACATTAATATGGTGTTAATTTCTGTCACTGTGAGAGATTAATATAGAGTAGATGAAGTGATTCCATTTTGTATATATTAGCTTGTTTATTGCTATTTTTAGTTTATTATTACAATAGAAAATTATGTCAAAGTAAATTGTGCTATGTCGTACAAACCTGTTAAATCAGTATGTCTGTTCTCTGATGATCAGTTTTATCTTTAAGATTTTCTATTATTAAAGGAGGAAATATCATGAAAAACGTAACATTACCACAGTACACACTTAAATGTGTCCAAACTGCACCTCCTTTTACGAATATGTCAATTTTTATTTATATTGCAAACTCAATTACGACAGATATCAAGTAATTCTGATTAATCATAAACATCGTTTTTTTTTCATAATCTATACTCTAGGTACTTCATTAAGATCTTTATATCTCTCTTCATAATAATATGATCTCGTAGAGCCAAGTGTAAAGATAATCTGTAATACAACCTGTTAGCTCAAGGATGAATTGCTGTGGGTAGAGCAGACGCTTGTTTTATTATTATCATTTTACTTGGCGGATAGGAGTGTGAATTGAGGTCGAGAGGTCGACTTGACACTTCATAATTTATATTACTTGTAATGGGTCAGATGTTAGCGATTTGTCATACGTAAATGTATTATCGTCCTTGGAACAATTAGAATTTTATATATTTTTGAAGTATTTTAATCTATTATTCAAATATTATAATTATTACAGCAAATTTGAATTAAACGAAGTTTGAAATCATTTACACGTATATATTACTGAATAATATAATAATAATCAAAGAAAAAAATAACCCAAATGGAATTTGAATTCGCTATAATCATGTTTAATGAGACACGTCCTAGATGCGTACCGACCCCATTATTTCCCACTATGAATTTCTCAACAAAGTATAAGCCACCGGATTATAGTTTATATCGAGATATTTTGTGAGTATTTATTTTCGGCGTTTCCTGTTTCAACGGAGGACGTGCAAATTTAAGGGCAACACGAGAATGAACGGAAATAAAAATAGAAATGCGTGTACGAATATTATTCGGCGACCCCACTATTTATATTTCGTACCTCGATTTTATAGAATATCGATTTTTGTCATATATAATGGTAGAAAGTCTTATATAATATATACAACATTTTTACCTGAAAATCTACTATATTATTTTATCAATATGCGTACATATAAAGTAATTAAATAATTCAAAATAAATAACCATGACGAATTTCTCACAAATCAAAACGTTATGAAAAGGATAATTAGTAAAGCGGGCAGAATTTTTCATTATCCAATGTACAATATAATAGAGCGGCGCTACAATTTCCATTGTTTTCCATTTTCCTTGGGGTGACCGTATCGCGTCGTTCGACGTTATCAATGGCAGACACATCAGTAGCCCCGCGACCGTCATATACTGAACACGCACGTTGCCGACTCTATTTTTTCCGCGAATTTTCATCGTATCTCTCTATTCTACAATGTCTCCTTGACAATATTTTTTTAATGTATGATAAGAAAATATAGATTATCGTGAATGTATAGATTTTATAATATTTATGTTTATTCGAGAAGTGCTAGCTGAACCCCGTGTGTGTACACGTGAACGGATTACAGAAAGGGATATAGTTTTAATAGAGTAAGTGTTCATACCTGTCATATTTTATTGAACTATTAAAGCGAATAATACATATATTCGGTTTACTTATCTACGTATGTATGTCGAAGGTCGTAATTCGTTTATCTCTTATCACTCTATTGTGATTTTTAAATCACAATACAATGTTATATATGTATATATCGTTTATTTTTATTGTTTTACATGGAGGTAACGCACACAAAAGAAATTTAAAAAATAAAAAAGTATATATATAGTATATTTCTGTTACGTAAAATAAGTCTTTACATTTTATTTCGTTCGTCACCGACTACCTTTTATTGTGCTATTAGATATTGTGTAATAAAAAGAAAACTGAATACAGTACATTTAAAAGTAGTTCAGTAAATTCTGAAAAAGTTAAGATGCTTAACCTTAATTTCATTTTAGGTATTGTTTTTTTAAAACGTTATCGTTATTTTATATATTAAAAATATTATTATATATTATAGTTAGTTTTTATTCATAAAGTGATTAATCTAAAACTCTTTTTTTCTCAACTCTTTGTGGATTAATATATAATTATATAGTATGTTAAATAGTATATCATTAAATATTTTAACTAAGTTAATATAGTCTATAATATAGTCTATTAATATAATATATTTTATACGAGGTAAACATATAAGGTAAACCAGACATAATGTAATTCAACTGTTATTGCATTCTAAAATAAGATTACATCTGACAACATCATACCTTAATGCCTTAGAATGTCATCACCGCAATATTGAAGTGCCTCCACCACTATCCCCCACGTCGCCGGTGCGCTTGGTATCTAATATAATATGTTTACAAATAAATATTTGTTAGAGAATTACGGAAATTTTATTTATTTTTTGCTTGTACCTTGTCAACTGGAACCATTTCAATGACTTTTTCGTCAGTGTTCGTGCAATAAGTATGACCGCGTTTCCCGTTTTCATTGATTAAATTCAATATGTTATTTGAAATTATTCTTTAAGCTTTCTGTGTTGCTCATATAACTAGCTGAAGAAATAAAAATAACTCAATTTTATAGTATTGGTGCTATTGGAAGACAAAAAATAACTATAACAAACAAAAACTCCGACTGCATAGAACAAATGAAAAAGAAAAAATAACCCTTTCTTTGTAGTCGGGTAAAATGACGCCACCATGGTTGCCATAGTTGGAAAGTGCCTGATTGTAAGTGAAAAATTGCTAGTTTAATCAATCAGTCAAAGCAATATTTATATTTACTGAGTTGTTATTAATTTCTGATTAGTTATATACTGAAGACATAGCACGAAATAAATAAAATAAAGAGCAAAACGACATTTATTTACGGACAATATTTTTACGGATTTTTGGTTATTATTTCTATATTATAAAAATGAAGAAAACTAAATTAATTAAATTTTATCATCGCATATCCCACGTTCGCTCAGACAGAGTCAAAGCCCTTATATAGTATAATATAGTATATAATATGGAATGGGAATAGCATATCGCGAGATGAAGCGTAAGGTTTGACATTCTAATTTCACGATACACCTCGAAGAAATATTATTCAGAACAAATGTATAAACATTATTTATATTCCTTACGTCGCGGCAGGTTGATTTTATAACGTAGAAGGTAACCTTTTGTAGTCTGTGGTTTATAAAGACGAGTAATTTGTTTTACATAAGTGTACAAACTGTAATAACATTCACTAACTATTTACTCGAATCGTTGCGGTTTTAATTGATAGTTTTGAAAAATATGTTATAAAATGTATTACATTTACAATATATATTTATATGAAAAATATATTATAAAATATATAGTATGTTTAACAAATTTCGCTAACTTTCGGATAATGTCTTTCAAATGTCCTGTCTCTTCTTTCCACCACTGCACACCTACTACAGGCAAATGCGATGCGATGTCAAATAAAAAAGTATGAAAAAACACAAGCTTTTGAAGAAATTGAAGAAATTGAATTGAGGTTCCGGCTGTTACTCCTAATGAACTATTTGTTTTTTTTTCTTTTTAGTTTTTTTTTATAATTTTTACATTTTGTTAGAATTCATTAGGATTATTAGGTCATGTAAATATTCGGACTCTTTTTTGCTTTCCCGGTTGTGTCGCATTGGAACTCCACCGGTTTCAGAAAGTAATAGAGCAAAATCTATATTTTTTAACTTTCTCATTGTTTTTTTTTTTTTATTAATATTACAGTAACAATAATCATGATATACCTTTTCGAAATTCTCGTATTGAGCTATTGAATTTGATGCGAATATTGTGGTATTTTTTTTTTCAATTAAATAAGTAATTTTTTTAACATCACTTATTTAAGAACACTTGGGCTGCTAAGACGAATCAAATGATGCCTCATTTATTTAAATCCGTTCTGCCGTTTTGGAGATATGAGGTAATAAAGAATATTAACTACATACATACATACAAAAGTCGCAACAGCAAGTCGCTAGCAGTCGGGAAAAAAACTGTTACTACTTTTTTAAATGAAATTTTAAATGTCAATAATTTTTAAATGTCATGTATTGCTTATTGCATAGAATAATAGTAGGTATATCGTTTGTCAAAGGAAATTAAATACATTTAATTATACGTTCCATATAAATAATATATTCTAAATTATACGTCACCGGTATAAAATAATATTATGGCTTAGCGGTATAATACTATTTTAATTACTCGTATTGTAAACTTCATTGTTTGTTAAGCGCAAAGCTTGTCAGTCATCGCTTATTATTTACTAAATAAGCAGGATATTAAAATTACAATTTGCATATATGTATATGCAAATGATAAAATGACAGTTCAAAAACTTCACTTGTTTGCTTAAATAAAACACCATATGATGGGAAATGATAGAGAAATTATTAAAAAACATAAAAATCATGAAAAACAAATGTGATAATATAAATATCAATGTTTAAGATGTTAAGAATATATAATAAAAATATAATAGTAATAATATGAGTGATATTTGCACTGTTCTTACGGATGTTCAGTCTACTGGAGGCGAAGGTGGTGTTGCGTTTACATTTAAATCTGAAGTGGACTTGTGGTCACAGAACCAAACTATCGATTTCAGCAGACCTTTGTAGGATGAAGAGTTTGAACAGATAGTTTGCTCTAGAATTTAATCCATCTGTACTGTTTTATCCAATATTACTGTGTTGGTGACCGTACCTGTGGATACGTTATACATATACTGTAGCTTTCAATAAAAAATCATATTGATGAATTTATTTAAAAAAAATTGTGTTTTTAAGAAATGTACAAAATTTTGTTCGATATTCGTATATCGAGTATTAAAAATAATACAGAAAAAAATGTGCAGTTATTAAAGAGCAAAAATAAAATTAATTACGGCCACAAAACGGCGTGTAATGAAACATCAGATTATTTATTTTCTTATATCTTTATTATCGATTACGTTCAACAGAAGAGTTAAGTATTTTTGCTTTCACCCATCTTTAGATCGGTTTATCTCTAATACAAGAAAATATAATAATATTTGAAAATCGGCGTACTAATGTAATATATTTGACACATACTATGCTGCGGTAGTATTGATTGTATTAGAGTATAAATATTCGAGAAACATAAGCCGAATTCTTTTAATGATACTTTTAGATATTTTTTAGAAAATCACTGTACATGGCTTTCTTTTATTATTTATTTGAAATAACAAATATTTGTTTCTTGCAACTCTCAAATATAACGGGATAGTGAAGTAGAAAACCTAGTGTTGCGAATTTTCTTTCATCACTGAATCTGATTATTTGTTGAACTTAAAGCTCCGGTTTTTGTTACTTAGTCACGAATCCAA
Organism: Heliconius aoede; assembly: GCA_037355905.1. NCBI lineage: Eukaryota > Metazoa > Arthropoda > Insecta > Lepidoptera > Nymphalidae > Heliconius > Heliconius aoede. The sequence continues at coordinate 361,866 of JBAIZZ010000084.1, read as the reverse complement.
CGTACAAATCATCTGAAAACTATTAAATTCCAGCCACATATGGTTATTACTAGCCTTTGTAACTCAATTTAGCGTTCAACTGCGTTTAGTTAGGTCAAATAACACGACCTTTTAGTAAATCGTATTAGAGACGCCACTCAGTGTTAGTTATTTGTTTAATAGTTCGAAATGACTGTTTTAATTGTTAATTCTATGTATTTTTAGTTGGGAAAGCTAATATTATTTCGGAAGTTTAACATAAGAGACTATAGTTAGGTATATTATCTGAGGCCGTCGTGTTGCAGGGGTGTGACTGTAACGCGATAGTTGTAGATTCGATCCCCACTCGAGGAAATATTTAATTATAACTTATTATCTTCATTTCTTCGTTCTGGCACTACGGGATAATGCTCGGCGTTAAGTTCAGCCACTTAACAAATAAGGCCTCTAAACATTCAGTGCAAAGTGAAGAACGGAGTGTATTAACACTAGGATCTTTCTGCTGTGCGCGGGATACCGCGTGAAGCTGATTTATTTATTTTCATCTAATCCTTTATCACCACGTCGTATACATATTATATCATAATGACGCTAGCTATCAGCTGTTTCCTAATAGATATAAAGTATTTACACCCACAACACCCACAGTGCAGTGTGGTCAAGACAACACATGTAGGTCATGGTCTATGGCCACGCCCAGAACGCAGCTATTATACCAACGCTATCGTAATCCTCCTTCATACCTAATTAGAGATAAACGGCTAAGAATCTACCCAGTGGCTATTAGCATTCTATACAAACCTTTGCCTTTTAAAGAAATTTAATCAAAGAATACTCGTATATCGTCTAAAGATAGAATAATTGAATTTCTATTGTGCATTTTATGTCGTTCTTTAATAGGTAGTAAAGTTTCATCGTACCCACCTCTGGAATTACATTCATTAGTCATGAGATGTAAATTATATATATATTTTATTCAGATAAAAAGTGTTCATTTTATATATGTAACTTTCCAATTTGTATGAAGTTTCGTAAATTAAAAAAGTTTTATTATATTACTAAAAGACATACGAATCTTAAATCGAAAGAAGTGTAGCTTAAAATATATACGATTTTTTTTTAAAAAAAAAAAGCACATGAGATATCGTACAAGATAATTACAAACAAAAAGTAATTTAAACTTTCATTGACTTATATACATTTCATAGGTATTCGCGTCCACATCTTCTCTTATATCGGTTGTTGACTCAAACACCTCACTTTGCAAGTTCCTTTGCCGCTAGATGAGACCGGAGCGATTTTCCAATCTTCGTCTCTCCTTTCTACGTCTTGATTAAGAAATGTGAGCGTCTCGTGTCAAAGGTGAATTCTGAGCCCCTATAATTTTTTACACTTCATCGTAATATTTTTTTTTTTCATTTTGTAATAGCAAAAATTTTGTACAGACTCGTTGTACGGTAAAGCATTTTGGTGAATAAATTGCATTATCAATTATATTTATTAATTTAATTGCGCAAAATTAAATTAATAATAAAAATCAAATAAAGCTTTTGGTTTATTTCTATAGTGTACTTGAAGTTCACGTAATGAAAAGATTTTTTTTTCAACCTATTGACGTTGACATTGTATGTCACATGTAATAGGATAGGTAGAAGGAGCCTAGTATTAAGACACTTTTCAGGCAAATTCTGAAGACATTGCATCTTGAGTGGCGGAGCTCAACGCCTCGCTTGGCCTCGATAAAACGAAAATATTGTCATTACTTAAGCAATGCAACTTAAGAGAACTCTTCAATCTTGACATTATATCATTAATTCATATACTTTGACAAGGTGTCAGCTAAAATGTAAAATGACTGTCACCTGACAATTTGTCGGAGGAAACCATTAATAAACTACCCAAGATAATGAAACGATTAATAAATTACATTTTAATATTATAATACTATGTATAATCAAATATATACTTAATATTATAAGATATATATCCTATAAATTATATTCATTTTTAATTATATTTAATCACACCACAATGAGCCAAAAACAAAGTACTACGAAATGAAACTAATATTAAAGACGGTTCTTCCTTTTCATCAGTACTGCATATGCAACAGCTGCATTAAGGAAAAAAAATACTCGTTTAGTTTCCTCGTCCGTAGAAATTACTAGTCATCACCCTATACTTTGTTTAACTATAAAATGTTAAATTATATAAGACGGTACATCAAGATGTAAAATTTCATTTTTTCCGTTTCTTTATTATATTAATTTCGAAATTTTTTTTTGTGATTCTATACACTTGTTAGCTCTCAATTTTAATTTTGTAAGTTCATTAATGACATCTGAGTTTTATATACAAAACCATATAATGAATTAAAAAAACTAAATTAGCATATGCGGCTTAACAAAAAAAAACTACGAAAAACACGCTAAAAATTGTAAATACTTGCAACAGCAGAGAAAAATTTAGAAACATTTAATAAGTTACAGTAAGCTTATATACTACATTAATTTCATTCGTTATCACCACGAGTTGCCGACATTAAGAATATATCTAGATAAAAACAAAACACATGCTCATACAGAATCTTAATTTATTATCGCAAATATCTTAAATCTAAATAACGAGTATTATATAGAAATGGCAACGAAAAAGTTGGACTAGTCTATTACGAATATGTTTATATTAACTAGGCACCCTGGCATAGTGCAATTACATGTATAAATTAAAAGAAATAAATGAAATGTATAAATTGAAAGAAATATACCTATATAATTTGAGACTTATATTTGTATTGAAAATTTCAACCACTGGAAAAATTATATGTATATATATACAATTCCCAACGGAAATTACCGGCCGCAACCGAAAAGTCGGCTAATCGTTTGATGGTAACTAACTAGCATGAATCATTCATTCATTCATTCATTAGACCTTCGTATGCGCACGTTGCGTCAGTATCTGTTATTTGATATTTTGTAACATTATTCTAGGAAGCTGAGTTCAGTTAGATTATAGGCATCATGCATTATGTAGTTTACGGAATGCATAAATTTAGTTCCTAGTGGACTCCTCCTGTATTCCTCATGTGGCAGGGTAGGCCCATTGCGTGTTAAATATGGGAAGTGAATGACGTGCTTTGCCACGAGACAAGAGCGAATAAATAAGAATATTAAATATTTCATTTCCTCGAGTGGGAATCGAACTCACATCCTGTCCCACTTACACACTAGTTATCACATATTTTTTTCAAAATTAAGCGATAAGATATCCTATTATAGTGTTTTTTTGTTAAAAAGATTGCAGTTATGTTGCTAAGTAGGTAGATAATTTCCACGATGCTTTTCTCTTAATGTGAATAAGATTTAAATATTTGCCGCAGAGTGGTAATATATCTTTGCAAGATTTAGGCGCCTGACTTGTCGTCTATGGATTACGTTGAATTGCTTTTAGAGATTACGGGATTTCATTCAATATAGATTAGAGGACTTGAACTTAAATGTTTTAGTTTTAATTTTGTATTAGTTTTTAATTAAAAGGGCTGATTAATACATTTTTCCTATTGTTCTTAAACCTTTTATATTTCTTAATACTATTTAAAAAAACCAAATAATATATAATGATAAGCCAACTGACAATCAAATTTAACGCAACGAAATATGTTATGTTTTATTTGTGCAGATATTATATTAGATTTAATACTCTATAAAAAAATCATAATATATATTCCTTTTTGATTTGCTTTCGTTATCAAAAAAGCGCTATACTAAGCTACACAAACTGTCAACGCTTCACATTTTACAAATATAAAATACAATTACTCAAAATGGGTACATCGATACACTAAAAAGGAGGGGCGTGATTCCCATACCTAAATTGGGTGCAGTCACACACTATAGTTGAACACAGGATCTGGGCTCTATTTGCTGCGTATGCGCACTCGAGCGTTCCGACATACCCTTTATTAGTCCCATATTGATGTTCGAATGTTTCATATGTAAATGAGGATTATAAAGTCGATCAATGGGTACTGTGAAACACATTTACTATTTAACCGCTTATCGAATTTACGTATGTAATTTTTTATAAAAATTATAAATTGTGTTAATTAATGAAATTTTCACATAACGTATAGAATTTATTAATATTTGTAGCTAAAATATTTTAAATTCGTTTAATAAGGAGTCATGGCGCAGGAGCACAAAGTGTGCGTGTAAACGGGACAGGTCGTGGTTTCGAATACCACTCTAAGATTTGAAATATTTTTTTTAATTTTTTCGCTTCGGTGTCGAGGCAAACGTAAGTTGAACTCCGCCATTCAACAAACAATACTTGCAGAATTTGGCAGAAAATGGCTGACAGAGTTTCTTAACCTTACCTAACCTAACCTTCCTAGTTTCCTCTGCTCCCTGATGTGTGCGGGATACAGCGTGAATCTGAAAAAAACGTAATAAGCACCAGGTACTTCTATTGTACCGTTCGATTTATTTTGAAACTCAAATTACACGGAAATTCCAAACCTTTCCTGATAAACGTCTTATTTCCTGTTTGTAGTGAACTCTATTCATAGCTTTAGAACTGAGCATTGATTAGCTTTCGATCACGTTTTTAGTTGGTACTGCTACAAATAATGGTCTTACGTGTTTCAGCATTTGACATTCAGCTAAATGAGTAATAAAGGCCAAATCGGTGCCAGAGCCCGTTGCCAAAGACTCTACCTGTTCGACTCATTGCTGTCCTAATTTAACCCTTTAGCAACTTGAAATAGATTTACATTTATATAATAATATTTTACATTAAAATATCTTCTCGGTAATGGAAAGATGTGGAAATGAAGTATGTTTATATAAAAATCAAATATTTATATAAGAATAACTTATTTTATTTATAAAACCAAGTAAAGACAACAAACGTTTGTCGGTTACCTCGAGGCTCGATTAAGATCCATGGAATTTATAAATTATTCAAAGCATAATCGATTCTACCACGTTCAATCACGATAATTATAAATTATTATTCACGTTAAAGCCTTCACTGAACATGTCATGCCAGCTTTAATGGTTCTACCGTTATTTACTTTTAAATACTTGAAAAGTTAACAAATATTTTCACAACTATCAACTAAGTTGATAGTTATTAAGAAATATTTTTAGTATAAAACATTTGCCTTGGTTAAAAAATATCTGGTTTTGACATTTTATATTGAAGGAATATATATATATAAACGTTTCACGTATCACGTTTGTAAGAAGCCATACATATTTTATTTTTTTTAGCTTCACGTTGTATCCCGCACGCAGGAGGGTAGGCAGAAGGAACCTAGTGACGCCCTTCCCTTACTTGTACTTACTTTCACCCCGTTCTTTGCCTCTACACCACAGCAAACGAATGAAAATACTAAATATTTCATTTGCTGGAGTGGAAATGGAACACAACCTGTCGGGTTTACAGTCACACGTCTGTGCCTTTGTACCACGACTGGTTTGGACATAATCATTATCTATCGAAAAAGTACTAATTTAATTAATTAAAGTGCTTAAACGTATTTAGACGATAGAGCCACCTTTGTTTTCACAATTTTGCTTCGTTACACTGACTGGGCGACGGGCTTTCTCCACAATTATTCGGTACACGTTAACTCAATATTTGTTCAGCACCATTCAGAGTGACGCACGGCCCGACTGACCCGAATCCTTCACCTTCAACGAAAACAGTGTTTCCTTATCGTTAACACTATTGTGTTTGATAGATATTAGATACGATAGATTAAATATACTCACATGGTTATAATATTCTTATCTTTTGTGAACGAAAGTCTAAGATTTTATTACATTTTTCGCACTTCACGAGGTATATAGAGAAAGCTGATAACATATTTAATTAAAGTCATATGAGTATTCAATAGGAAATGTTTATGCAAGTGAATTTAATGGTTTTATCTCTTTTCAATTTAATTATCTTAATATAAAAAATATATAGATTAAGCAATCTTATTAGAAAGCTTGGTTTAATAATCTTTGTGTGTAACGAGAAATTTCATTGATTTGATTGTGATTTCCAGAGACCGTGATGATCGCGCCGACATTCAAAGCGCGCTCGTCCTCGCCAGGTATAAGCTTTGACAGAATGTGGTGTTTCCTTCCGAGTGACCCCCAAATAACAGTGGACTTTACATTGCTAATATTATGTATATATTATTATTAATATACTGTGCGAGTATATGTATATTCAAAATATTTTTCGTATAAAATCTATATACATTTTAAACATAGCTTTGATAATGATTTAGACATATAAAAGTATTAATAATTGTCTAATTTAAAATACACCAGGAAATAACTATTATGAGTATGTGACATAACATCTATAAAGTATTCAGAAGGACATGGAAATGTCAAGACATGTGCAAATGACAAAGAATGATAAAATACATTAGCATAAGAATAGCTCAGCCTTCAAATGTGTCAGTACATTTTTCGCTATAATTGTTGATAAAACATATAAAATATTATTTTAAAAAAACATATAAGAGTTTTGAACGTAGCGGGACTTGACCCCACATATCTTGGACGAACTGTTCTGTTGGGCGATTTCCAAGAGGTACGGGTTCAAATCCCGTTACGTTGAAAAGTTTAAAAAAATATTTTTCTTTCCTGAGTGTGGAATAACGGTGAGTTTAAAAAATATATAAAATGTATAATAACATTTTACCTTTTAAATACATTCAAAAAATGGATATGGAATTTTTTAATATCATTTATTGCAAAATGAAACCAACAAATCAAGCTAAATTTCTTAAATGAATTAAAATTATATACTTCGTTCAGTGCTACCTATAGTTTGTTTGCTATCTAATATACGAAAATTAACTAACTCTGACTAATTATTTCGGAATGTGTTGGAAAGTTTGTGTTTTCAGTGATTTAACCTCTTAACACGATGCGAGTAGTATGAGTGTGCTGTTTGGACTTTCAACTAATATTGAATAATTAGAATAGACATTTTCAAATTTATAATATAATTGTTTTTTATTCAAAAAAAATTACAGTTTTTTTTTCAATAAAAGATATATATTTTTGTATTAATGATGTTTACGAAAAAAAATGACTTACATGGCTACATTTTGGCAATCATAACTTAAAAGGTCATAAAGTGAGGCCCGTAAAGCGAGCATTAGCATTTCTTCATGTTATTACCGGCGGGACTTTTACGATACGACCAGGCTGGGTAGCTGGTGGGTGAATCGAATGGAAAAGAATTTATCAGGAACATTTCAGTCGAATAATAAGATTTTATTTCTTCTGACCAAATAATTTCATTTCACCTTCATTTATAAAGGCAGGCAGTGCTATTGTGCATTTTTTTTTGTGTATTTCTTTAAAATACAAAAAGTATTTAATCGTTTTAATGAAACTTTTAAATAGTTTTAGGAAAAAAAAATAGAAAAAATACAAAATGATTCTAGAATGTTGCACATAAAATAATTACTTATATCAACTTAGAATTGACTCGATTGAATATCACTTAAAAATATTTTCTTATCCACTACAGTTTTGAACACAGAAAAGATTTTTATTTTGAATTATTTTAAAATACCTGCTAAAAATATAAAACGTAAAGGTAAAGTAAAGAGCGCTCTTTTTAAAATTTTGTATACGTATTCCTAGTATATAAATAAACAAGCACGGGTAAAAAGGTAGTAAAAATTACAATTTGGAAAATCTCCGCTTGCGAAGTGAAACAATGTTAAAATAGCTTCTGTGTAATTTAATAATGCAAGTCACGTATATTACCATATTAAAAGTAACAACCGAGTTAAAGTCTGCGGACTTAAGGCCACGTGTGGACTATACTACTCTACTCGTATGAGCTAATATTACGTCATTCTGATAACGCGTGCACTTCCTTCTCGTGATAATAAAAACAAATACAGGTAGTATAGATAGATACGATAATATTTAAAAAAATAATTTTCACTATAATAATAATTATAATCTTTATTATATTAGAGTACGTGCGTGCGACTATAAACGCGACTGTCATGAGTTCGATTTTCATTCGACTAAATGAAAAATATAATATTTTAATTTCATTTTTCTAGTAAGGAGGCGAATCGCGGCGTTGTGTGCCGTGAACACGCAATGCCTCCAGATTTTGGCGGAAAATGGGAAATGGAAACGTTTTAATGGGAACGGGAGTTCTTAAAGCTAGGTTCCCAGGTTTCTCTCTGCCTAACCTGCTAAGTGTGAAATACAGCGTGAAAGCTAAAAGAACGTAAGCTCTATTAAAGTTTCAAAATTAGCTAACAGAAATTATCTATATTTTTGAAGAATTATCTGCGAATTTTTATAGTAAAATAGCGCATTTCGAGCATTTATGTCTTCGTTTAATGCTTCAGAACGTTCCTTACATGTCTAATCATCATACGCGCGCTGTATGAATCGTAAACTTGGAAAGATGTAGAGATAGAGAAATTTCATCCTAAAATATCTGTCGTACCCAAGATACACAGACAAGGTAAAAACAAAATAAATATATAGTTTAAACTATCACTTCTTTGGGGCTATGTTTTACATTGGCTTAAACGAAATATTATGTAAACTATAATTAACATTTATTGGACTATAAACTAAGGGCTGTAATCTTAAGCTACGTAATGAATCACGGAGTGTTATCCTTATGGGTTCATAGGACGGATACCTAATCACTCTGTTCTTAATTTTCCGTTTACATTTCTAGGTTTGTATGTAATCTAATTCTATATAGAAGTACACAAAAAAACAAAAATTTATTTTCCGTTCCGTTTCAAAATTCAATGAAATTTTGAATATATATAAATATATATATTCAAAATTTACAACGGTATACAACGGTATTGAGCTTGATTCCTACTCGGCGCGTACAGTTAGTTCCACCACTCGATGTTTTAAGAATTTGGCAGAAAATAGGGAACGTTAGTTTCTTAACATTAGGTTCCCTCTGCCTATTCTATGTTGCAGGATACATCGTGAACCCTAGATTTAATTTTAATACAAAAAATATTCCTTTTTGGTTTTTTGTATTTTTTCATATAGGATAAAATTGCTTAGAATCCAAAACATTATGAATGGACAATGTAGAACAGTGAATAAGCTTCTCTGTTGGGGTTTTCAAGGGTTTTCACGTTCTACACATTTCTTGATCTAAAACGCTAATTGAATTTCATATATTACGAGATGTAATATATGATATATTACATCTCTTGGTATATATGTAATATATTTACTTTACAATATTAATTCATTGATTTAAAGCAAAAATATCTACCCTATTTTAATTTTTGTGTTACTTCTTCAACCGTATAATGACTATAAAACCTATACTGACTATAAAATTAAATTATTTGTATTTATCATGTATTCCTAATTGCTATTCAACATAAATGATTGTTATAAAATTATGTAAGTAATATTAGAACTTACTTTTAGGATTCCGTACCTTTAAAGAAAAAATGAATCACTTTCTTGTCCGTCCTTCTGTTCGTCTATCCGGTCGTCTGTCTGTTATTTTTTCATCGGAAATGCGCTGCTATCAGTTGCTCTGAAGAAACTGACATCTTAGTACGCCACTCAACACGCCATGCCTCGAAAAATTCTTAATGTTAAGGCACTCCGTTCCCCACTTTCTGCCGAATTCTGGAGGCATTGTGTGCTGAGTGGTGGAGCTCAACGCTATAAATAATTATTTAATGTCCTCATGTGGGGATAGAACACACAAACATCAAATAAAACCACAAGGTAAATAATAATAAAAATATTTTAGAATTTTGCTCACATTTTTTAAATATAAGACATTTGAAATTTTTTATGACAAAAGACATTAATATTTGAAATGTCAATTTTTTATACGAATTCTTGACTATTGCTCTACAATTTAAATTAATTAATTAACATACAAATGTAAATATTTATATGTAGGTACGTATACGAATTGACATAGTTTCGCGTTTTATAGTTCCTATTCTACAACGTTCAATATCATACGCGTCGTAAAGTTAGTGTGAGGTCGTAAATATATGTTCAAGGATGCGCGGTGGACGTTTTAACTCAGTTTAAATATTTGGTGATAGTTATTGAGATCGAATTAAAATTAATATAATTATACCATTTTAAGGCTATTGTAGCGCAGTTAAAATTACATCAGACTGTAAACGCGAAAAGTAGCAGATTCTATTCTCGGGGAAATGAAATTGACCAAATAAATTAACGATGTATAAGTTATAATTTTTTGGCTTAAACACAAATCTCGAAAAAATCCTATACCTACCTATATTTAGAAGCAATTAGAAAATCACTGAAAACTCTTTATTTGTCGAAGCCTTTCCAGTTCAGATTGTAGACATGAATGCTGACATTATGAGGTCAGGCGTGGCGCATTGAATAAAATGTGTGTGTACCACGGTTTGATTCCCAGTCGAGGAAATTACATATTTTAAATATTTCCATTTCTTCCTCCTCCAGCCTCAAGAATACAGTGGACTGTGAGGAAGGTAGTGCAGGGTACATCGTGAAGCTAAGAAAAAGAAATAAAGATTTAATGTATAACAAACTCTGATCCCTGAATCGCACAATATGGTTTATTAACAATGAATATTACTAAAAATATTTACTCATACTGCACTCGCTTACAAGAATTGGTAGCATTTCGTTCGTTCCTTCGTTTCATATATTTGTTTTATTTTAGAAATTGAAAATACACGTTTTTCAACGTTCAGTACAGTATAAAATTTCTGAGGGTAAATATTTAATTTTGCCTAAAATTTTTCGCTATTTATTCCCGTATTGGTTAAACAAATAATAGGCCGATATTGATACAAATTGTTGATTCTCTTTTCAATACTACATTTTCGCCTTGCCCTTTGTCTAGTATGTACACAATATATATTTTTGTAAAAAACTGTCTAAAAAATTGTATTTTTAACAATAATTTTTATTTAAAGATTACATTTTCGTTTCAGTTTCTTGTATTAGAAATTTCAATCAATAAGAATCTTAAATAATAAATAAATTCTATATAGATAATGGCTTTCTGATAAATGTAATTTGTAATGTATTGATCTCTATAGAAATATATTATATTGAAGCATCAATTTATTTTTATTAGGTTATTACTATAAGTGCCAATTACATGTTTAATGAAAACACTTTTAATAAAACTTAAATTTTCCATAGTGACAGTATGTATAGTAAATAAGGAAGCATCCATTAGAAGTGTATAAGTAAGTACTTCGATTCGAATACGTAGCGCATTCCTAGTTGAAAATGGAGTTCATCAACACGGCCTCGTTATTATCGGGGAGTAGAGATGTCACAATGAGGGGGGGTACACCCCCAACCCTACGGGAACCCACACCTACGTCTATACTATACTATCTATACCTATAGACTTAGTGCGTGCGTGTAATTATTTATTAACAATACAGCTATTTGATTCACAAAAGACTCATATAATAGAGATCACATAATACAATACACAAGAATCATTTCTAATATAATAAGAATTTGGGGGCAGTCGTCGCGCGACAGGTTGTGGATACGATTCCCATTCGAGGAAATGAAATATTTATTATTTCATTTTCTTGAGTTCCGCCCCTCAACACGCAATGCCTCCAGAATTCAACAGGAATTAGGGTACCAAGTATCTCAAGACTAGGTTCCCTCCGCTTACCCTGTTATGTGAGGGATACTGCAGGAAGCTATATATATATATATATATATATATATATTAGAAGAATTAGAAGAATTATTTGTAGGCAAGCATACAGTGCCTTGGCTTAAAATTGACTTAAAAGTATTAACGTTATATTTGCTATCGAATTCAAGAGTAGGTGAAGTATGAAGTTGACCCACGCCGGCGACTCCTCAGAATATTAATGGCACATAATGCGGTCGAAATACGTGTTACAACTTTTTCCATTATTTTGCACAGATTTACACTCGCATATAAAATCTCTGAACAAAAGAGAACTAACAGATAACTCTGGGAAATTTTGTTTCGAGTTATTACTGCAAGTTGCATTTGCATTTGTATACTTACGCTGATAGCGTAGAGTAGAAGTTGTTCAAATTATTTTGACCTTGATATTAACTTCTTTTTTTTTTATTTTGAAATGTATTTGTAAAAACATGTGTAAAATTCAATAGATATAGAATTGATGTGGAGAAGCATAATAGAATTAACTGCGTAGTAAACAGCGAAATGTGTAGTATTTGGTTGATATGGTAAAGACGACAGCGCTCTGATCGGATATACCATGAAAATATTTACTATGTAGCTTGTTAGATACATTAACATACCAATTCTATATAAATTACAAGAACAGTAAGATGCAGGGGTACAAGCGTGTGACTGTAAACACGGCTGGTTGTGGGTTCGATTCCCACTCGAGAAATTCCCGCTCCGGTGGGGGAAGCGCAGTGTCTTAAAACTAGACTCCCTCTGCCTACCCTGTAACATGTTGAATACAGCGGGAATCTGAAAAAAAAAAAGAAAAATAGTAGTCATGAGTGAAAGTTATTAAAAATATCCAGTTTACCAATCGACGTTTTGTAACCACTCGTTCAATGATCAATAACGAACTAATAAACATTATTTTATTATTTAAAAAATATATCTGATTATACTAAGAAGTCTGTCACAGAGCTGTCCAAGAGCACAAAAGGTCTATCTTCGTAAAAGCTCTATTGTGTCGTTATTGTTCGTTTTGTTTGCCAAAAGCGATGTTATCAATAACCCCCCTTTTGTTTGTAGTAACGTACATTCGCTCAAATTAACGTGAACTACGCTCATATTATGTTTATCGACATAAATCACTATTTTAATATCTTACAAAAAAATAAATAAAATAGAGAAGCTGAAAATGCATGTAGTCAGTCACCATTTTCGCTGGGATTGGGACTGGTGGTATATGCCATATAATTAAGAAGATTCGTAAAACAGATTGGAAAAATTAAAATTATTATAAAGTAACTAGGCATATAGTAATATATGTAATATACATTGAATATTTTTTCCCATAAGCCATACTTATTATGTACAGTATTTTAATATTTTTAAATCAGACATTGTAATCATTTTTTTTTTGTTATTTCCACTACCTTAAAACTCAAATGACGATATCAGTTAATGGCGGCGATAAAAATAGCGAGTGTATGCTCGGTTACCGCCAGATGCCCTGTGACCTCACATTTTATTATGTTTTATATCATTAAATCTATTATTGTTATAAAACACTTGTTTTATAGGTATATTTAAAATGTGTATTTATAATAGTGATTTTTTTAAATATTTAAAAAATTAAGATACTTATCTAAGAATAAGCAATTTATTATAAATAAATAAAATTTATATTTAAAAAATATCATGATATCATATCTTATATTTTAAAATTCTTTACCGAGAAGCTTATAGTATAACTTATAAGCCGTAATTTATTAAAAACATCATAAAAAGAAAATATAAACAAGCCTAAGGACCATTGTTTCAATATACCTACCTACCTAACTGGATAAAGTGAACATGATTGATATTTTATATCTATTAATAGTAATAGACAGATATTATATCTATTAATAGTAATATATAGATATTGCTTATATATATTGTTGTGGGAGATAAAAAAAATCGATTCTTGAATGACGATAAATATAAACGAAACACAACAGAGAAATATCTGGTATTTCAGGCGGGCGTAGTGACCGAGGCCATATTTAATAATTATTTAATTATCTCAACTCGATATCGGCGGATGCTGACGGCTAGTTAATAATTTATCCCTGTTAAATTCGAGACCGCTCATTGTAGCCAATATGCCGGCGGTGTTTACCCCAGCGTATTCATATCGGTAATTAAACTTGATGTCGATGGTACGTTATTTTGAGTTGGTCTTGTTTGAAACTAGCTCCATTTTGTTTGTTAAATACAAATATATGTAAAATAAACTTTGTACTGCATATAAATAAACGCTTAATGCATTCTATTTATATAAAAGACTAGCGACCCCCTCGTGGCTTCGCCCGCTTTAACTACGTGATTATTATTAATTCACTAATCAGCACTGTTTTCGTTTCTTTTATAAACAAAGTTGAAAAGTACTTGAAAACTTGAAACTTGAAACTTGAAAAGTAAAGTTTTCTGAGATTATCATTATTGCATAGACACAGCCAAAGATTATAAAAAAATAGTTTTTACTTTATTTAATACTTCTAATAGCATTTTTTCGTACTGATCAGTTATGATTTTATTATAAGTATAGATAGTCGGACACAAACATAGTGCCTCCTAAAAAGTTTATAAAAAGTTTATATATATATATTTTGTTAAATGTCTTAAATATTTTCGCGTTTTAAAGCCATCTCTGAAAATAAACTATCGGAATATTTTCAAACGTTATCTCTTCTATTAACGCTATAAAACTACGCGTACGTTACTCACCCGGCCGACTGTTACGCAATGAACCAAATTTGATGTGTGGCTCCCAGTCATTAAGAGAGACGGAGATAAAAATAGAAAAGCTATTTTAGAGATGTGTGTCAGCGGGGAAGTTGATTTAAATTATTATTTCATATAAAATCATTTCTTTCAATTGTATTTTGGCAATAGATTTTGAGAAGATTTTAACTCTCAAATATAAACTTGAAAATTTGCATATTTGTGTTAAGCGATACGACGCGATAGTAGTTGGCATAGTAGAATTAAATTATATTCTTATGTTCTAATACATTCTCTTTAATCTTCTCTTTTATGACGTTGTGTTCTTTTTTTAAAAACAATAAACTTCATCTTAAAACAAGTTATATAGGTCAAGTTGTCGATAAAGAAAGGAAAATATTATTACCAATGATTCACAAAATGTGTCAACACGGTAACACAGGTCACCTCCCCGACACCTGAATGCTCTGGCACTTTGACAAGTTGTATAATATTGGCAGAGGGCGTCAGCGAAAACAGGAAACGACGCTATTTGAGTAACCATTACTTAAATACAAAGACATATAAATTAAGAACATTAAAAATTCTCTCTAGCTCTACATTCTCCCTTACGTAATGCTAATGTTTTATTTTTATTTGTTCCAGGTAAGTAATCAAACGACTCCGACACAGTATGCAAATTATTTTACATTATTATTTGCTAATAATATATATATATATTGGAAACAAGATACATAAGTAATCTATTCAGGTGAAATAAGGTAAAAACAATTATAACAACGAATATGTAAGTACTACGTTCAATGGTAAATACATTTTCTACAAAAATATTTTTCTTTTCGAAGTATGGAAAAAAACTTATCAAATATTTAAATTATTGGTACGTTTTCCATTACGCTCATCTCAAGTTATTTAAAAGAACTGAAATCTAAGTACTACTTTTAGTTATCCAAAAATGAATTTATAGTTAAAAGCTTTTATCTATATCTTTGAAATAACGAGATTATACTTGTCAAACTTAAGAAGCCTAACACTTTATGAACAATAAAATAAATTTCTAAAAGAAAAAACCACAGATTACATTCTGTTAAATGGCCGCAGTTAATTCAATGAAAAATATGTCAGTAGAAAAATTTCTTCGCTTAATAACTTTAAATAGCGAATAGCCAAGTTTTAATGAATGAAAAGACGGCCAAGTGTTTTTAACAATTTCTGTCGACGAGATAAAATTAACGTACTCGTAAGTGCTGCGTTGCGTACTTATATTTTGGAGCTTTTTCAAGGTTTTCTTATAGACAAGGTTTTCTTATAGTCATAGTAACTCACACTACATTATCTTCATATTGTAAAAGAATCCAATTTCACTCTGTACCCCGCACACAGCAGGGTAGGCACAGACAACCCAGTGTTAAGACACTCCATTTATTACGCTTAAGTTGATTATTGGTTAGACTTTAAATATTTGGTCTATTTCAAAATACAAAGATTTATGACACTATATTTAAAACATATACATGTAATTCGGAATAACAAAATGAAATTAATATTCGACACACAATAGTCATTCATCATAATATGTAATGATGCACAAACAGACATTGCATTAGAATAATGTGAATAATGCAACCTAAAATTGTAAACTTGTATAGATACATCACTATTAACTATAGTTAACTTTAGTTTCTATACTCATTGGTATTGTTTAAATGCTTTTCCATAGATGAGTCGACACATATGTCAGTGGTTTATAACCACATTTGCGGTGATCACAAATTATTATAATAAATTCACATATTGATTATTGAATCACATGAAAATTTGCAATATGACCAATATATTAAAATGTTTATAACATAGAATTACTTATATTCGCATTTGTGATTCTGCGCCGCGACGCGACGTGTTGTGGGTTCTTTTCCACACAAATGTATGAGATATTTAATATTCGTTCTTCTATATTCTTATGTTAACGTACTCGTGTAGAAGACATTAGATGTACATGAAAAAGACTATAAAAATTGGCAGTGACATTGTATTGGGTAGTTGCTTGTAGGCAACGACCCTTAACGGAAGGATGCTCGTGTAAATATTGTAATTAGGTGATACATATCACGTATTGCAATTACGTAGAATCTCTTTTCTAATACGTTAGAAACATATAGACGATATGTGTTTTTATTGATATTTTTTTAAAAAACGTTAACCGCTTCCGATTCCTAACATTAATTATATATTTTGCAACTACTCGGAAATTTACAAAATATTAACTCAAAAATGCATTTGCATTCATCCTGTTTTCTATTTCGTAATTATGTATATTTTTTCTGCAATTAATACTCTGAATACATATAATATCTAAATTAACATGTAAATAAGGCAAAACATTATCTATGAAAATCGAATCGTAAAGTTTTCACAAGATTCCAGTTTCAGATGTATTTTTTTTTATTTCTTGCATTTAAAAAAGTCTCGAATCCTCCGTGTAATTACACGTGACGTTATACAGCCTTCAAAAATAACTTTTTTGTAGCTGTTTCGACAACTTGGAGCAAAAAGTCGGCTAGTAAAGTTTATCGTACGACAAGTTAGTAATCCGCGCATGCCGTTTTTGTGACGAGAATCCTTAATGTAACTCGAAAAGAAAGTTAAATAACTAGCATTCACCAGATGACGCTTCGAGAAATTTGCGTTTAATATTATTTGTAACTTAATTAGGTACTTGTGGAGTTATGTTAAATATATACAAAGTGGAAAGCAGTGCAGTAGTTTCATTATTTATAAATATTTGTTATATTATCATCAAAGAAATTTAAATAACACCCAATCACTCAGAATATTATTTTTTCTAAAGTAAACTTTTTTAGGATGTTGTAATTTTAAAAATTGCAAGCAATATACCTATGTAAATATATTACGCATAAATTATATAGAAATACAGGTGCTCTATGAATAATAAGCCTTGAACAAAATACCATTTGTTTATACAATTAGTTATGCTATACTTATTTACATTTGACATTCATAAGAGATAAAATTGAATAATTTCGAAATTATTAAAAATAAATTTCAATTGCGAATCTTATATTAATAAAAAATAATAACAACAGACGAAAAAACACTACTCAACCGATTATCATGAAATTTTGTACACAAATTTTTAATAAAAAAAAGTATATGTTATCGTGTGACTTATATAAAAATAAATTTAAGCGAGCGGAGCCGCGCTGTTGTGTTGTATGAGTCTCTAGTATAAATATAAATCTTAACATGCGTAATGGAAATCTTGCTATTTGCCAAAGAAACTAATGAGTATCGAGTTTTTGCGTAGATTCTTCATGTTTCATAATGGTCCATCATGTATCGCAAGACATTGCAAAACAATACATAACAGTACACTCAGAGTAAGTAATATGAACGTGTGCAAGTCTTTCTCAATTTAAGCTTAATTGAAATCGCTTTAGCTCATTTTTAATTTACGTTCTCTTTGATGCCGCCGCCTGGATTTAATAAGTAATCAACTATCTCGTTCAGATTTAATCCTCATCTATATATTTATATATATATATATATAGATAAAAATGGTTTTTATTTCTCCCCTTGATAGGACGCTCGTGACACTTAAAACATATAAAGTTGGATTTAGCAATTTATTAAATATTCGATTCAATATTCTCGTTACTTATTTAATTGGATGGACTCTACAAAACCTTTTGGATGTAGATATTTATTTTAATAATAACGCCTGATTTGTTTTGGAGTTTTTGTGTTGTTTTTTTTTTAACTCAACACATGTATCATTTTATGGTCTAGGCAAAAAGAACCTAATGAACTAATGTCATTTAATTCTTCACATGTCACAAATTCAAATCAGCTTTGGATTTGGGCATTTATGTGTGTCGTTTGGATATCATTTATCCGGCGTGAAAAATAAAACAATAAATTACTTAAATTAATAATTTAAATTAACTACTATTATTATTATTCTTAGTAAATTCTTATAAAAATGAACAACGCTATTTTAACATTTATTATTCCTCACTAAGAAAAGAAAAATATTTAAAGAAAAGATATATAAAATTAAAAATTGATCATCATAGTGTATCTACCAAATCAGCTTCACGCTGTATCCCGCACACAGCAGGGTAGACAGAGGGACCTAGTGTTAAGACACTTCGTTCCCCACTTTCTGCCGATTTCTGTAGGTATTGCGTGTTGAGTGGCAGAACTCAACGCCGCCCTTTGCCTCGACACCAGAGCGAAGAAATGAAAATATAAACGTAAATAAGTTTTTCACTTCCTCGAGTGGGGATCGAACCCAAAACCGTCGCGTTACAGTCACACCTTGTCTCGCTGCGCCACGACAGCCTCAAATTTTGAATAATGATCAATTATGTAAAGTACATTTGTAAAAGTAAACATTTATTGATAGATAGATAATGGGGATTTACAGCGATCACCCTAATAGCCTGTATTATTATGTATACAGGGTGTCTGCTTTACCCAATTTACTCAAAACGACCGAATAAACACACGTCGATTGTCCGCTTTAGGGAGATTTATAGCGAGATCGTAAAATGCAGTACTCTGTGTGAAAACGCCCAAATTGAATGAAGTAGGTATATATATATATATATAACACAACCTTCCAACTTACTCGCAGTTTTATTTGTTCACATATTGTTTCCGGACTGTTGATCACTAAAGACCAATGTTATTCGATACTGGGTACAGTAATAAAAGTTACTGGCGATATGTCATATCGTAGCCGTGTACGTATAAGGTGACATTTCACGTAAGCTATAGAAATAGCTTATGTGAAATATTTTTTTCTGATAATCGTAATATAGCAGAATTTCTTGTACTATATTTCAATGTTATTTTACTGGAACAAAGGCTCCGTGGGCTCTATAAAATGTAACATTATCGGGAAAATATATTATTTAGGTTTTGCGTTAGAATGGCTCGCAACAGCGCCATAAAGGTGTTAAGTATAGGGATATATCGAGCGCGTTCCTTTCAAGTGTGTGTTTTAATATGTACATAATATTTTATGAAAAATGGTGAAAGAAGAACGAATTGTATATTTTTAAAATAATTATATATAATACAACGATAAAATATGTGCTGTTTGTTTGTACAAAGTGAATTTATTTATAGAGCGTTACATTTAACAATTAATATGCCTCGTTTATAAATTTTAATATATAAAGTGACTTAGAGCCAATAACTTAATATATATATTTCTTCCAGCGATTTGGCGGCCAGGGGCGTCTCCAGGGGGCGAAGCGCCAAGTGCTCCAAGTCCTAGCGCTCCGCCGCCGCCGCCCCCACCGCCCGTGTGGACCCCCGGCAGCAACACTACGTCCCCTCAAATACCAAGAAAAACTTACCGTCCTGTTCATTTTGAGGACACACCTCCATCGCGACGAAAATTTGGGGTAAGCTACCTATTGCGACAGTAAGCGAGACGATTGTGTGTTCGATTCCCACACAGAGAAATGAAACTATTTAATATTTTCATTCCCTAGCTCTGGTGACGTGGCAATTTTTTATTTTTGACTTGTATAGAGCACATTAAGCAACCGTTAATAATAGCAATTACTACTACAGCTGCTTGGCACAGTATTTAATTTAAATATTTGAAACGATGTTTACTCTCTACATACATGATACATACATACATACATAATATGTATTATCCTAATTAATCACCTGGTCGTGATCTTGACGTTTACAATTATATAAGTAAATCTGAAACTGCAGAAAGTGTAAAACTTATTAGTTACGTTAACATATGTACAATGATATGTGAATTGTAAAATATATCTCACTTCCCGATCCGAGCGGCTTCGTCCGCTTGAACTATACGAATATTTATTAAGCATACTTATGAAATTATATTCAATTAAAAGGGGTGAATTCAAAAAAATCATGAAACAAGTATTCAATTCAATATTTTTATGAGTCTTAATTTCAAAATTTTATAAAAATCGGTGTAGACTTAAAAAAATCCATACATATTTTCAACCCCAATTTCATCCATTTAGGGTTAAAATTTTTTAAAATCCCTTCTTAGTGGAAGTTTCTACCATCAACAGTTACGGCTGTGCGTGCGTCTTACCTCATTCAGTGGAAACATGTCCATTTATTTATATATATATATATATATAAGCAATACGAATTCTTACAAATAATATCCTTTTTTTTTCAATTAATATTAATTATTGGTTTTGGTGGTTTCGCACTTGTATAGTGCAGGAGTGGCGCTTGTAAGTTCGATTCCCATTTGGATAAAAGGCCATTATTTAAAAATGGAAAGAGGAATAATATATCTTCAGACTTTCTCTGTGAGAAATATATGAAGAAAAGAATAATACACTATTACAACAGTAACAATGGACGTACAATTGCATATTTTATTATTTATAAAAAACACATTTAATTAAACGATTAAAGGAAGAATGCTAAAATTACCCTGAGCCCCCCCCCAACCAGGTCATGGACTCAAGGTTCCCAATTTACATTTTATTCACGCAACTTTTAATTATGTAGGTATCATTTCCCGACATCCTCTGTGAATTCCATTACTCTAACAATACTCGTAGACCCGGAATTCAACATTTTCAAAACAATTTAAATTAAGGAAGATTGTAATACTTTTCAGAATTCTGATCAAAACGGATGTACGAGTGGCTCGGAAAGCGAAGGAAGGCTCAGAACGTCGCAGAGTGCTCCAGCCACGGGACTTAATTCCTTGGGCTCGACTAGTCGCTTGCCAAGAGCGCAAAATCCCACTGTGACCCTATTGCAAAAAGCTCGTGGTATGTATAAATTGTATTAGTTAAAATTGGACATTATTTTGCTATTAAGTGAATTGATATTAACTTAATTTTTATTTTAAAAAAAGGGATCAGACTCCATAAAAGGGTTCCATATCAATTACAAGATTGTAGGTCAACGGGAAGTACACATTATAAAAATTTACAAAATTATGTGTCAATTTAGGTTGCCATATAATTTGACACGTCGTGTATATTCAAATTTAATTATAATTAAATTACTATAAAATTAACTAATTACGACTAATATGTAAATTGATACATCAAGCTTAAAATAAATATCTAGTTCACTCGTATGTATGTGTGTACGTGTTATTTATTTTAAATCATTAGGTAAAAATCCATTTCACTTTGCAAGTTTACTAAATAAAATGTTTTCTGTATTTCTTATACAATCGACACACAGAACAGTAATTTTACAAGTGCTTTAATTACTAAATTCTAAAATAGGAAAAGTGTAACATGAATTTGTTAAAAGAACATTACAAATTGCAGAGGAATGTAATTAGGCAAATATTAAAAAATAACTTGAAATCCAACTTGCATCGGCGTTCCCATAACTTTTCTAACAAGAAGTTTATAATTTATTCAAGTTCATAATGTTTCAAACAAGGGTTAATTGCCGTCAAACTTTTATAAATAGTCTACGGGGGTTAAGCTCCCTTTCATTATAAATTTCAGAGATATTGATGACTGTTCCTCAGAATTTACAGACACGTTGTAAACTCATCTGAACAATGAAAAATGTTTTAAGGAAGCATTAATTTGTTTATCCCTTAATTGCTTTGAATCCGGGACCCTTATCCCGTCCCACCCCATCTCAAATAATATATATCCTTTGAATTTACTTAACAATGTTGATTAATAACACGTTGATTTCACTGCCCTAGTTAGCAGATATTCAATTGGATAGGTTAACTAAATTACAAATGAATTCTTTATTTGTAGTTTACTTGTGTGTCATAATATTTATTAAATTTAGTATTTGAAATACAATAATATAATTATTTATAGGCCGTCATGGCATGGCGGCACAAGGGTGTGACGTGACTGTAACGCGACGATTGTGGGTTCGATCCCCACTCGAGCAAGTGAAATATTTATTTACGTTTATATGTTCATTTCTTCGCTCTGGTATCGAGGAAAAGGGCGGCGTTAAGTTCTGCCACTCAACATGCAATGCCTCCAGTAAATCGGCAGAAATTGGTGAACGGAATGTCTTAACACTAGGTTCCCTCTGCCTACCATGCAGTGTGCGGGATACAGCGTGAAGCTGATAATATAATTATTATAGTATAAGAGAGATACAAATATTACATCGAAATTGACAGTATCATTTTACATTTTATGTTTACAAATATACCTTTTCATATAAAGTGTGTGTTTTTGATAATAATCTCTACATCATATTAGTATATCGGCACAGTGTATAGTTCTAATACGCAATATTAATTTAATTTATTTAAAATATGAAATTCTTCAATATATCGGTTCTCTTAACATGTTTGGTTCTCCTTTTGAAGGTTATAAGGCATCTGTCAGTTTAATGGATGACGTATTCAATATAGTCTGGAAAATGGAAAAATATTGAGAATCTAACGTTTTATTACGAGTGAAAAGATGGCTGACGAGGGTCCGGCACTATTATTAAAGTTTAATAGGACGGCACAATATCTTTGCGGAGGCGCTACGGACCGTCTCTACAACACAACTATCATCTAATTGGATTTTCTATTAGAGAGACAGTTGCTAGATTGTTCCGAGATATCTCATAAATAAATACCCGACAGATGAATTTCATATTACAAATTCACGCTCCCACACCCTTCTCTAATTTCGTTTGCTGCTACAAAAATATTTTGTAAAGCTTATAAATGTACGTAGATGTATTTAATTGGCCCTATAGAATTATTTCAATAAATAACAAATTGAAAATATATGAAACTTCATTTTGCAATACAGAAGTTTATTGAATTGTCGCCCGTTGAAATGGGTTTTTTTTTTTCTGAAAATTTCTGCGTGTTTTCCTTGTTTTTGTTGATTGAAATCTATTTACAGCTTGTTGAGCTATAAAAATGCTTCATATTTTATAGTATGTATATTAAAAATAACTATTAATTCAAATATTTTTTTTAATTTTAATTAATAGTTGCTGTAAAAGATTACATCAATTACATTTTGTTTATTTAAAAATCATAACATACGTTATCGATACAAACATTGATGAAAAAAAGCATATATTTTTCGATTAAAAGTAAAATATATAAATTAATAAAGGAAAGATTTTTCTTTTCACTTAGAATATTTCCAAAATTTTAGACTAAAGTGTCCATTGAAGTTACGAAGTTGTTGTTTATTGCTTTAATTTTACAAAATAAATATATTGTTAGTTACAGACTTGAGCCGCGCACTGGCAATCGATGATTTACTAAATAAACTTCATCAAAAAATATAAATTACCGTGTAATCCTTTTTTTATATTACAGAAGGTCAAATACCGCGCGGGCCTTCCAATATTCCTGTAGAGAGAGATCCACGTCTTCCACGTGACCGCCCCTCGCCGCCCAAAGGTGACCCAGGTAAATATTTATGTTGTATACTCAGGGAGCCATTTTGAACTATAAATACAATTTTCTTTTATAAATTTAAAATGAATGTAATTTGATTTAACAAATTTATACCGAAAAGTAAGCTTAAGTAAATTTTTATTTTTAGGAAAGCAATACATTTTATGTCTAATAAAATCCCCCCGGCCCCTTTTATATCTATAATCTGAATATTTGTCATTTTCAATTAGACACAAGTTTATTAGAGCACCATGGCGCTCATAGATCTCACAGAGTTATTGACTTACACGAAATTACGTTACATTTTCAGTGCATGCGTTACGAAAAGAATACGCTAGCGAAGGTGAAGGTGACCGGAGCGACTACGAGAGGAGTCAGAAGATGACTGACGCCAAGAAGAAGATTGAAGGAATCGGACCAATTACGAAGGACGGCATGCCTGTTGCACTCAGATCAGTAAGTACCTACTACTACTACAATTTTCTATAAATTTAAGTTATATATTTTTTTAAATATTTTAAAAACTCTACGAAAATCGAATGTTATGAAAACCTCCTGACTGTTACCAGTCACTCAAAAAAAAAAGACAAAATTTTGTTGAATAAATAGTCGGTAGTGAAAACCTTATCTATTCCGAAATACCATACATTATTATATGTTCTAATGTTACTTTCAGGAAGTTAAGGACCCTTCAAGGTGGTACAAAAAGATGTACGACACTATACACAAAAACAAATTCGATGGTAAGATAACAGAATAGTTTATAAATGTTAATGTTTTCTTTTTATTATTTATATTTATTTTATTTTTTATTTTTAAAATTTACACAAATATTTAACATTTTTTTTTCAGAGGATTATGTGACGATTCGATACAAAAACCGTCGAGGTGATTATTTTATATTATCAAAATTAAACCATACATCGGTGGCTGTCACCACATAACATTTGCTTTTCGAATTAACGTTGTTATGAATATTGTTGAATAAGTTACAAAGCAAACTATTTTATTTAAGTTTAAACTGTTTAAAAGTTTTACATTATAGTATAAGTAAATAGTTACAGTAATTTACTTCATAAATGCTAGTAATGTAATTTTTTTTATTATAATCGTTGGATTTAAACCGATAATTATCTTGAAAATTCTAAATTAAATATTAGTTAATGAAAGAGGTAATAAGTGAAATATGTAAAAATATAGCTTATGTAACAATATAATTGAGAAATTTCCTTTTACTTATCCACTGTCTACAACCTATACAGTTTACAAGCGCCTCTCATGTACTTTGAGTACATAAACCAGCCTCCATTGTTAAAAATAAATAACCGATACATTTAATTTGAATGTAAATTTATCAAAAAATTAAAACTGTCAATGAATTTACTTAATAAATTCTTTAAAATAGTACGTGTGTGCGTCTAATAAAAATATTAATCTTATCCATAAACATTTCTTTCTGTTCTCTACCTACCTAAAGTAGTAATATATAGCCTAAGGACGGAAGACGTTATACATTTTATATCATAATTAATAGTATGCTTTTTCCTCTACTGTGTGTGTCTTTTATGCGACAAGAAAATAAATTGTAACAACAAAACTTTTAACAAATATTCTTATAATATATACACGCACTAAACAACTATAATTGATATCTGCCATAATAAAGTTCTTGTAAATTTTATAATTTTGCACAGAAAATTTTAATTACGAATATTATATTTAATAAATATACGTTTTTTAATTATTTATTTATTTATTACACATTTTACATATGCAAAACATATTCTAGGTGAGCCTCAAAGGCCTAGTAGTAACAGATCACAATATGCCTACTTCGACCCACGATCCGGGTACCTCAGTGAACCTGAAGGCGGCCTACGGTTGACTACCAGCACGTGGAGCGACGCCTACGACAGTGACGTCACATCCGGCCCGAGGCGACGCACTGCATCTGTCCAGGAGGAGAGACGATACGATGATAGGTCGCCGTACTTGCCAAATAATAAGTGAGATATATTTTGAATTTTAAGTGAGGTATTTTGAGAAATATTATAAGCTATATTATATCATATTAATCATTTCGAAGTAACACACTGTATGTTTGTACTTTGGGCTCTTAGAATGTGTGTGTAGGAACCGTATGCAACTCTAGTAATTTCCATTGGACCACGAGGATGAAGTAATTTCTGGAGTACTTACATGACTCTTATAAAAAAAATGTTAATTTACGTTCATTATTTTTATCTGTAAAGGTACAGTACATTAGCGTCAGCAAGAGCACGTCAAGAAGTATATAAAAATGAACCAGGCAGGATAGAAAACTATGTGCCGGGAAAATCTTCCGTAATTGACAAAGAAGCGAAACAGGTATATATTATAATACAGGGACTTATTTATATTTTTTTACAACGTCGCAGAAATATTTATTTTTTATATTTATTATATACGGGGGACTCAGGTGTCATTAAAATATCAGTATTTAGCAAATACAAAATAAATAAAATAATTTTGTTTCAAACTGTCTCTCATATCAATAATAAGATTTGCTATCTACTGCTGTTTTATACAATTTATTTCACGTGACTGGTTAAAATTCATCTTCATTAATTTATATAACCATTAGTTCTGATTTGAAAAACTAACAGCCTGTATGAAAATTATAAATTCTCAACAAAAACAAAATTAATTTGTTTTTTTTCTAGTGGTGGGACGAGGTCATGGACATTTTTGATGGGGTACGAACTTTTTTAATTTTGTTATCTGTGTACCTGTGACATAACTATTTAATCTGTATTCTAATGTGTTATGTACCCTAAATTTGGCTTTATCTTTTCAGTTAGTTAAGGATTAATGGATATATTATTAACATCTGACTAAGCGATTCAGTTAATCTTACATGTATATTTACATGTTTGTCTTTTTATAATATAAGAAGAAACAAAGAAATTAAATCTTCTAATATTCTATACTAAATATAATATTTAGATATTTTCAGTTCAAAAGTTGATAAATAAAGTTTCCATTACAATAAAGTCACTATTTTACTATAAAAATTCCATTAAATAAAAAACCAATGGTTAGATTAAATTAAAAAAAAAAGAAATTTGATACTTCCAAAGTTTGTAACACTTATATTCGTTCTATTGTAAAATGCTAATATTTCTTAATAGAAGAATGGCTCGCTTTATTTCGATAACTAAGCTGATTAAAATTTGTTTTATTATATAGAATGAGAACAAAAATAACAAATTTATTGGATAGGTAATTGAAATTCGTAATCATTTAGACTTTGACTAAAAATACTAGATTTTTTTTCTCGATATTTTAACATCAAGTAAGCCGTTTTTTTCTATAAATATTAGCATTCTATCGCTGGTTTTATCACTGACACATACAATGCTATGTTCACATCGCTGCTTGGGCGGACACTAACAGTGGCTAGATGAGAACTCACCCCTGCCTCCTTACTCCACATTGCTCGCTCGCGCTATACAGAAGAGTGTAAGGTTTCTTAACATGTCTGCCTGTTGTGGTGCCTTCCATGTGTTCATTGTTACAGTTACCATATTATTCATATTATAAAGCAATTAAATCAAAATTCAGTGGAACATCGGCGGAGTCGGAGTGTCTTGACACTAGGTTTCCTCTGGCTTCCCTGCTGTATACTGGATCCAGAGTGAAGCAAAAAAAAATTAAAGATTTTGCATATAATATTTCATATTAAATGTTCTTATATTAATAAAATGTATCTTAAGCAAAGATAATAATCGTCTCATATGGTACCTGTTGCATTGATCAAAATTTGAAGCCTTGCACGTTTTGATGTATGATTATATGTTTATTATAAGCGAAAAACTTATATATGAACTCTTAATATTTTTTGAATAAAGCATCTAATATGTAACGTAATGTTTATGTCATAATATGTATTAAAATTTTATTTTTTCGAAAAATATATATGAAATAACGCTTATTTGATATTGTGATTTCATTTCAAATTTATTTATCTTTTAAGCTAATTCGATGTACTTATAATTTGGTACAGGCACGAAACTATATAACTTACTATATATTGCACGTTTGAACTGTTTATAATAATCATATTAGTTAGGAAAAATCTATGAAAGCTATTCTGTTCTTTTTTTGTTATTGAGCAAATTCAGTTTTAATATATTAAATTCTTATGACGTTGATGTTCTCGTTGAATTTATATGAATGTTAAAAAAATTAACAGTACTTCAAATCATCAGTAAAATCTGTCCTCAAATATGCCTAGTAACGTTCTGTTACCTAACATTTAATTTCTAATGTCAGTTTCTTTAAAAGCACAAAAAGTGGCACGAAAGTAATTTTACGCTATGTTGAGTGGTCACAAATTTATTTAGTTGTCTCGTTTTTCTGCTTAAAAAAATACATTCCTATATGAATCTTTACGCAGCGTTTGACTGCTGCCTAATAAGTTTTTGTTGTTTCAATATATAGGATTTACTTCTGTAGTATACGTGATTTTACAATATGCAGACATTTAGGCCGTCAAAAATATCTCCAATGAGAAATCAAAAGAAACTTATTAGAAAGCGGTAAACATTGCCTCTATTTGCTTGGCTATCTAAATTATATTTTCTTTTAACACTACGAAAGCATGAATAGATGTTATACGTTCAACTAAAACATTATGCGTTGCATTTACTGTGTTTACTTATTACAAAATAAGAACTTGAAGAAGAGAAAGACAGAAATACTTCTGTCTTTCTCTACGCATTTAGAATTTATTTAAAATGACAACAAAACTTTTCACAACAAATTGAATATGAACTTTATATTTTCTTTTGCAGCAAAATGAATCGGGTAAACAATCACAATCTCAAGCATCACCGAAGGAAAAGAAAGACCTTACCTCAGCAATTCTATCAAAATCGAATATGGCAAGGTATTATAAGATTTTAAGCTTCTCTTTGTATCCCGTATATATAGGCATAAATAAGGTCCCGAATATTTTTATAGAATTCTGCCCGAATTAAAGACATTGCGCATCAAATGGTGGAACTCAAAGCCACCCACAACCCCATTGTGGGTTCAGTCCCCTATGATAGAGGGAACTGAACCCACAATACATTTATATATTTTTTGATTTATGAAATAGAATTACTATTATTTTATTAAAATTGTAATTTATCAGAGCGTTAAAAGAATCAGGCTACGAATCCGACTCGACGTTAATATTCCGCCGACGGGAAGACACAGAAGCGCCACTCTCACCCGCTGAGCGTCGAGCAGCTTACCGTGACCTCCAGGCCGGGGGGGAACCTCCAATACGCGGGTTCAGGTCACCAGCGCCACCTAGAACGGGTAAGTGAAATTCAATGTCAAAATGCTTGAAATATTCATTTTGAAATTTAAATTGACTTGATTTAAATAGAATAAATAAAAATATATTTTCATAGAGCTAATGTTTAATTGATACTAAACATATTTTTTTATATTAAATAATGATTTTATCGTTCATGGCTCTAATGTATACTTATTTTTTTAGTTTTTTTTTTTATACAAAAATATTTAGATTTTATCTTTTATATCTTATAACACTTATTAACTTTAACTTATACTCTAATTGGGGAACTTATATACTATTAAGGCATGATTGGTTGCGGGCGTACAATTAGCTAAAGTGGGAATATTAAAGTAATACTAATAAGACTTTACAAAGTGAAAGTTATTCGCTTTTCCTTGTAGAAATTCCTATTATTATAGAGATTTCATGCCGACCTGCATCGTATTATATGAAATCTAAATCAAGGTCACTGTAAAAGCAAACGTGTAACTCGTATTATTTACTACTGAGCTATTGTTAAACAAGGCCGTAGTGTAATGACTATGTGGGATGCTCTCTAACCGTGATCACATTAGTTATTATCGTCAATCACTACAGGTAAGTTTTATTTATTTTGCATGGCTCTAAATTAAAAGCAATAACAATGGTGCTGGTGCGTCGATGACTGCATCCAAAGGTAAAATAGTTGCGCATGATTTAAGTTAGACTCCAAAATTAAACATACTCGTACACGTACTGTCCACGTATTTAAATCTGGCACGTTTGTTACCACGACTAGTGTTAGTATAAAATGCTTTACACCGTTTCATTTACAACAGGAGCACAAACAACACGTTTTCTTTTCACGTCTAACGAAAATTGAGAAGATGAATCACTCAGCAAAGATTGAAATTCCACAGATGAATCGGAAATTGAATATATTCCTATATCGTCTACCTTAACAAAGATACGAGTACATAAAAAAACACCTCAACTACATGAAGTGATTTGTTATCCTATCACTAGTATAATGAATGAACATCCTCCAATACCGCCGAGAAGAATATCATCCAAAAACAGTCGCACACTTCAATTAGTGACGTCTAAAAGACACGCATCGGTCTCCCCGCAGAGGCAGACATTTGAAAAATCAAATGTGGAATTTTTAAAAGACAAAATAAGTCACAAATTGAAACGTCAAAACACTCATGTTATAATAAAAAAAAAATCAACGATAAACACTCCTCGAGCAATCTCTACCTCTGCACCTCCACCTTTAAACAGAAATAAAAATACTGGTATATTGACAAAGAATACAAAACAAACTACTATAAATACTCCTAAAACCAGTGGAACTAGTAGTTTTAGTTCACCTAGAAGAACAATGTTACCTATAAATTATCCGCATTCAGAACGAAATTGGAATGAAACCTCGTCTTCATCTACATTGATTCCTGGTGGTGCAGGTAGAAAAACACCTATAACAAGTATATTAGATAAAGTCACTCCCATAGATAGACTCTGGAGTTCTCAAAAACGAAATGAACGTATTGATTCTTCTAAAATAAAACCTAAAAGTGTTTTGAAAAGCACCAATGTACTTTCTAAAAATATTACTACAAAGGAACCGATTACACCGAATACAAAATCAAGTAGTATATTGCATAAAAGTAGGGATATGATGCGTACTTCAGATAAAATGCAAAAAATGAAATTGTGTAACCAATCAGCTAAGTCTACTTCATATTTAATGAAATCAGCAAATAAACCAACAAAATCTAATTCCTTACATGCAATGTCAAATATGTCCAAATCATCTCTTCATTTATCATCGAAAATGAAAAACCAAAATCAAATAAAAACAGCAACCATAGCAAACTTAAAGACAAAAAAATCCTCAGATAATATTTTTATAAAGCCTCCTACAGAACTTAAGAGTGATCAAAACAGTAAAAGAATAAAAAATGGACACAAAAATAGCAGTATGAAATTACAATGTAAAAAAAGCTCTTATAAAAACCTACATAAAAAATCACTTGAAGAAGTAGAAAGTATAAAAGAATTTGGAGAAGTTAAAGACGAATTGTCTAACTTTGGTTCAGATGAATACTTAGAAAAATATGATAAGGAAATAAAAAAAACTCGAAATGCTATTATGTCAGACTCTTTTTTTCAAAATCTGTTTTTAAAAAAACCTTTCATAAAAGTGATTGATAAGAATTCAGATAAAAATTCCTTAAATACTGTTCAACAGAAAGCTAAATTCTTTCAATCTTTCCCAGAAAGTAATTTAAATACTACTGCTTCAATAAATACGTATTTAATACACCGTAAGCCTGTCTCACTGTCACGTTTTAAAATGTGGGACAGACAACTAAGTCCTGTAGATATGCAAAGCTCTAGATCTATTTCCTGGCCTGGAAAGATGGATGGTAAGATTCGACGCTTTGATAGTTTGCTTAAGAGTGATAATGAATTCGGGTCAACATCTTCATTGGCAACGACAAGAAGTAAAAGTGAACCTCCTTGTAACAGATTGTATTTTTCTCAAACATCACGACCTGTATCTCCTACAGTAATATTTCATAAAAAACGAGAACAGACTTTAGAAAAAAGCCCAGAATGTCCGAATAAATTCCCTGTTTTGCAATCTAAAAGTATATTACCAAAATTGATACATAAATTTAAACAAGCGAAGGAAGCAAGGTATGCTTCACCACCAAAAATAATTATAGAGACTTTATCTAATACTATTGAAAAAAATCCTGATATTCTATACTTTTCTCAAACTTCACGTCCTGTTTCACCTAAAGTAATTGAAAAAAGATCAATCAGTAGAAGTTTATCTCCGTTATTAATTAGATCTCCATCGTATCGACGTATCCATAATGCAAGAACGCAATCAAAATTGGAAACTATAAAAAAAGGGCCGAGAACACGTAGTGCAGATAATGTTGAACAACATTTAGCCCAAAGGAATATTCCTACTAGAACTAAAAGTGATTCAAACATATTCGAAAACGACCCGGAATATGATGAATATATTCGTGATATTCAAAATGTGAAAGGTAGATCGGAAAGATTTCGAGAGCTTAACAGATACTATGCATATTTAGAAAGAGTTGCTGAATTAGAAAAAGCAACATCAAGCCGAAATCTATGTTGTAGAAAAAAAGATGAAGAAATTATTGATTTCGACCGTTGGAAGAAAATCCGTACAATAGAAAGGGCAGAAGAAGAACTTAATAATTTATATACAAAACTTAAACGGGCTCAAGATGAAGATGATATCCTTTTTTATCCGAAAGACGTCAACGATATAAGATGGAATTTCAACAGGGAAAGAGGCTTAAGAACAAAAGAAAAATCAGTGGAGGACTTAAAAGAAGAATGGCAGCAAAAAAAATCACATGACATAGATCAGTATCCATGTAAAGATATTTACAAGCCTTTGTGGAGAGGAATGAGTGTTGTAGAAACAGCTACTAATATAAATAAGAAGAATGAAACAGATAAACATATTCCTAGAGGTACTTATAGGCCTACAGTTAAAACACTAGTCCAACCAGATTCTTTATCTGAATTAAGAAAAAAAATTGGGATTGGTAATCATTTATGGAGCAGTTTGTCAATGGATCAGGTAAATACATTAAAAAATCAACTTAACGCAATATATAGTAAAGAATCTGAATACAAATTACCTAAAGAACAAGAAAAATATACAATCGAAGTAAAGAATTCCAAAAATGATATCAATCCTACGCTCCATGTAAGATGTAGTTCGCTAAATACACCCAGATCCATGATACGTGAATCAGACCTAAGTAAGTCTGAATCGATAGCAGCAATAAATATACCTTTAGAATCTGAAAAGGAACTAAAAAACAATGTCAACAAACTACAAATGTCTCTAAGTGAGAATGAAAAAAAGAAAATATCTCAATCTCTCAGCAAAGAGATTTTAAATAGAATAAACAAATTTGATGCACCAACTGAAGTAAAAAATCAAAATACCGCGGCGTATCAATTAAATGATGCAAAGACTGAAGACAATAATGACAATATGAAGGTAGTTGAAACAGATAAACAATTACAGGATGAAAAGAGTCGTCATATCGTATATCCACCTCAAAAAAATCTTACATCAAATCAATCATCTGCTAGTGAAACAGAAACTGGAAGTTCTGATATATCCGGAAAAACTGTTGTTTATATAGGTCCCAAAAAAGAGGTACAAAGAAAAGTTGAATATTTTGAATCTGTAAAAGAAGAAAAAAAGCAACCAAATATTATTTATCATGTTAAGGATAAGTCAGATGAGAAATGTACACCGAAAGAAATAAATAAAGTTTCTACTTTAAATGAATGCAAAATAGAAAAGAATAAAATATTTCAGTCCCAGTCGTGCGCAAATATTAAAGAATTATTTGGTGAAATTGAAAAGAATAAATTTTTATCGTTGCCCTACAAGTCTGACCTATATTCGAGATCACCTTCGCCAATATCGGAAGTGTACGTAAACGATCGAAGAACGCCTGACACGCTAAGGTTTTCCAGTGACGAGACGATCTGGCGTAGTCGAAGCCCGTCCCCCGATCCGGAGCGTTACTGGCGGGCGTACCTTAAACTGGCACGCGAGGGGGAAGTTCGCCGCCTTGCACGGCGCTTCGATTCGCCCTCCGCAGCGGGCGCAGTACTACGACGTTTTCGTAGTGATCCAGAAATAATACGAAACGATATTAAAAAAAATTGGCCCTCCACTGAAAGGGCCTCACGAAAAGAAAAATGTAAAGCTTTATTACCAGTGGCTCGCACGCCACTCCGTCCTAATAACCGATACATGCCGCATATTGACGTCATATCAAAGCTGGCTGCACTTCACAAACGCAATACAATACGATCTCGATCCGCAGAAGAGGCTTTAGAATGTCGACCTGGAGAGGTAGAACGCATTCGTCGCCGTTTCGAAGCGATGTCACTTCTAGGCCAAATATACACGTCAGCCCCTGATGTCAGTGAACTTGAAAATATAGCATCATATTTGAAGGGACCGTGGGTCGCTCATCGATATCCAAAACCGGAGGATAATAATAAAGCAATAGTAGATTTTACTAGCTCAGTTAAAGGTCGTATCAGTCCTGTCAAGAAAAATAAAACACAAAGTAATCAAGATACAGTAAAATTAAACTCTATACTTAAAAACGAGTCATTAGCAAAACAAACGTTCGATCCGTCGGCCCATAGGCCGGCCAGCCGATATGAACCTCCTCGCACGCCACCCCGGCCTCCGCTGGCTTCGTGGCCTCACCGGCTGGCGCCCTATGTCACGTCATCGCGACACACAGTTACCTTTCAAGGTTAATATTTTTGATTTTATTATGCCAGATTTATTTTATGTTTATTCTTGGAGTTACTCGAAAAAAAGTATTCAAGATTAATTGATTTTCGTAAAAAGTACACTAATTTAACATTACACATTATATAAATATTAAATTGAATTACATATAAATTAATAATTTTATAAATATTCTAAGTCATTAAAAAGTCTATACGAATATCAATTTGTCTGTTTCAAAGCCATTAGACTTATTTAGTTATTAGTTCTTGATTTTTATGTTTTATTATATCCTGATAGAGTCCAACACAGCTCCAGAGCCTCCACGCAGAACCTCACACGGCAGTTTTTCCGATTCAGGCAAGTAACTGTATGGAAATAAGAATTCCCCTCAATTAATGTGTTTATATTGTGTAAATATGCGAAAATCATTTAACGTTATAAATATATATGTATTTGTACCGATAATTAAACTTAGCAAATTTATGTCATTAATTGGTTTCTAAGACTGAAAGTAATATCTAACATAATCTGTGTGTTTTTAAAACTTCACGTATTCAGATACTTTAAGATATTCCATTCCTCACTCTCAGTTTAATTTTCGAGATATTACTTGTAGTAAACGAAACTATACGCGGCACGTTGTCTTCTCATAAATTAATTAGCCCAAGTGAAAATTGAACTTACAACCGGCACATTTAATTGAAAACTGTGCCTCTGCGCCAATACGACGAAGAATATATAACGATAACTAATATAATTATTATATACTAAAACTTAGTCTAATTGTACTTTAATTGTCTTTTAACGTTGCATAACATAAGGTTGTAGCAAGTGAACAATTTAAAGTGATAGAAATATAATTACTTATTGAAAAGTGTTCAATAATATTTTTAAATGTATATTTTTGGTTGTTGTACCGTCGTGTCCGTACACTATATGCGATTTTAAAGGTCGGCAAGATATTTACGTCACTTAATTCGATTGAGCCAAAACCAGTTTGAACAGTTTTTATTTCATTGTAAATAGTATCTTACTCTCCTTGCTTCGGAACGCTGCCTTCTTTGTTATGCGTTATTTGTTACTTCACTGTGTGTATAAACTGCAAAAAGTATTATTGCGTGAAATCGATGCGATCGATTAATCGACACGTTTATCATCGACCTGACTGATAAACTATCTTATCGTTAGTGTAGTTTTGTGCGAAGTGTCATGTACAATAGTCGAACATTTGCCAAGAGGTTTTATTGGTTTATTTTTTTTTTTTACTAAAAAATGAAAAAATACCATTCAAGTGAAACAATTCCAAGTGAAAGTGGCTGGAGTAGTAGAAATTCTGAAATATTTCTAAACGATGAAAACTTGCTTTACTCTAATATACCTATATCAGGAAGTATGTCGAAATCCCTCAGGGCGTTAAATATGTATGTAAAGAAAAATATTTTTTATGACGAAAGTGAAGATATAGAAGAAAATCGAAATGATAGTGCATTTTTTTCTAAGGAAACAAGTCCTAACAAATCTATATCTAAAAGTGACCCAGATAGCTTAAACAGTATCTCTGAACAAAATGTAAATGACAAACTGCAATTATCATTGAACAGTGATCAATCTATGAACATAACAAACGATCCAGCTACATTAACTGACGACTATAAATTTAATAAATTATTAAAAAACTACAATATTAAAGATACTACTGACATTCTGATATTAACAAATGAAAATTGTGATGAAAATCCAAATTTTAATGATGTAACTTTAATTACGAATATTGACGAGAAAAAAATATTGACAGAAAATAGTGAGAGTGTGGATATTATAACAATCGAGAAGGTTGAAGATACACAAAGTGAGACTTCCATTACAAAACCTGCTATCACAGAAATACAGGTGTCCAATAAAGATAAAATTAATAGAGCGATACCTGTTGCACCCAAACGTACCACGTCGAAAACCCAAGCTGATTATCGCGACACGAATGTTAGTACAAAAATAAATCATGCCAATGTAAAGAAAAAATTAATCTTCCCAAATATTAATGATGATTCGTCAGAAAAAAGTCCTAAACAGCATCTAGAAAAATATGAACTGAGAATATCGCAGAACATGAAAAACAAAGAAGGACCCATAAAAAAGAACATTAAACCAGATAAATATTCTTCGTTGAGCCTAAGTGAAAACAAACAGATTAAGGAAAATTTCTATCCTGACGTTACTCTCAGAACAAACAGTTTGAATTCACATAATAACAATCGGCACACTATCCATGATTTTACAAACTGGGGAAACAGAACCGATATTTATCCCGACGTTTATGCGCCTTTGCCATATAGTAAGTAATTCAGTTGTAAAAAAAATATACAAAATTACATATTAAATAACAGTATTTATATTGAAACTCTAGTATAAATTATAAAAAATATATTTTCTATTCATAATACATAAATCCTACTGAAAAATAGTTTTGTTTAGTTTCTTATTTTATAATAAAAAGTGTCAGTGAATTTGTTTTGGCGGGTTCTTTTTGGCGGGAGACGTCTTTGAAAGTGCATCTGGTGGGCCCGACGACAGTCGTCGCGTCGTTGACAGACGGACCGGCTGACCTGGCTTGTCTCGAATATTTCCGTAAAAGAGTTGTTGTGAGTGTCTATTTGAATGGTGACGTCGCGATGGGCATTTTAAAACAAATAAAGAAAATTGCTAATTCGGGTATGGTTTAATAGTAATTTCTATAAACGTTCTTTTTATACTTATTTTTTTTTGTATTATGTTACACATCAAGTATTTTTTTAATTTATGGATTTTTGTTTTTTTTTTTAATTTTTAGCATTTTCATTGTACATAATTCTTAAGACGTGTTTATATTAAAATCAAACCAAAGTATCAGTAACCGGTAGTTGCGTTATTGAGTCAATCAGTCAGAGACTGATTACAAAACTTTAAAAGATGTCGTGTCGTAACGAAATACCGATAAAGTTCCAAAATTAAAGTCACTCTTAATGTAATAATAGACATACAATTTATTTCACTTATATATTATAATTTCAATTTTACTAATAAAATCAATTTTATACTTTTAACGACTATTTATATGTATTGAAAAACTGTAATATATATGTATTTTAACTAAGAACGCATATCTCACGTTTCCATTTTTTAATGGGAAAGTTATAACACCTTCTCCAGTCACGTACTAATGAAATAAAAATCTTTCTCGCATCTCAACCTACCCAATAAAGAAGCTTAAGCATTGCGGCACAAGCTGAAATAAGTTTACTTTCCTACATTATATCCAAGTAGTGTCGAAAAAAACATAACATGTTGGAGAAAAAACTATAATAATAGTAAAATATAATTTATTTTTTTAGAAATAAGTCCCTTTTCCATTTTCAATATATTTTATTTATGATTTCTTTTAAGTAGACCCCACCCGTCACGCCATTCTGTTTATAAGTGCGTAATTTCAAGGGAAATTCGACATTAAAATTTGACGATAATTTACAAATCAATAATGGCAGCAAAAATATTAACAAATATATTTAATAACATATATTTTTCTGAGTGATTTTCTGATTGATGATTTCGTTTTAAATATTATTTATTGATCACAGCTTTGAATGATTTAATTCAGTGTATAAACACTGAATTGAATCATTATACGCTATATCATCCGAATACTATATTATACTTTAATAGTGATTGTTCAACATCGCCTGTCATGTAAATAACGAATATATAGTGTAGTATAGATACAAATATTATTTATTGTAAAATATGTGAATATACAACTCAAAAGTGCTTGTCATTTTTTACTCATTTTAAAACAATTTTATCATGTATCGCTCTATGTAAAGAATTAAAATGTAATTCTCATTCTGTTATCATACACGAAATCCGGAATGAATGCCTAAGCCTGTATGTACATGTATCGTAGGTATGGTCAATGGTAATAATGCCTTTTACAGAAGCTGATTTCGATGTAGGTACACGCGCGTTTACACGGAGGCAAGGCGCGTGCCGCGAATGCCTATTAAGTGAAAGTTAACGAGCGATTTGCGACCACAAAGGGCTTTCATTTTTAACGCGTTTTCCACTATGTGAAATAAATATTTGGGATTTCTATTATACCTACAATTTTTCTTTTTTTTTCCTTTTTATCTATTTCTTAAATATTCGTTACTTCGTTACTTCGTTACGTTATTCGTTACTCGTTCTTACTTCAACAATGGTCGGTTCCTAGATTATTATTACAATCTAACAATTAATTTGAAATTTTACGTTTTTGGCATATTTCTATATAATATATATATATATTTTTCTATAGTAAGAGTGGCAAACTGGCTGTTATATTGTGAAATACAAAACTGTACGGATCTAATGAAATGTAACTTGACTAAAAAAGAAGACTAGACTGACTAGAACAACACCGGCAATATACTTCCGTTTTGATTTTTAAGTGCGTTAACAGTGTAACCAACACACGTGTCTGTACCTAAGTTTAAAAAATATAGATAAAACATAGACCAGTGGTCCAAAATATTAAATAATTAATTTAATATTAAAAAAAAACATATAAATTGAATAACTATAACCAGTTTCTGTTTGACGTTACGACGTATCATCATATAACAAACGCCAAAATATTACATATTATAACATGTTACAACATAAACCTGTTATGGTAGATACTACCGGCACTTTCACTTGCATTTCTATGTATAAAATATAAATCTTTGGTCTTAATATTATCATATTTTTTACTTAAAACTTGTAAAAAATTGTAAACATAAATGAATATATTAAATGTCATTTAATTAACTTTAATAAGTTTTCTTGTATGTACATAATTGTGTTAAAAGAATTAAAATTTATATATATTCTGTATGTCTGTATCTAATTAATGCGTTATTGAGGGTAAGTATATTTTTTTTAAAGAAAGTTAGTAAATATCTAATTTAATATATTATTTATTTTTATATAGAATCACCAAGCCGACGCTACGTGGAGAGCGACGTGAACATCCACTACCGGTGTCCGGTGCGGCACGACCCCTTACCGCTCGTTCCCGAATGGGAACTAGCGCGGCAGCTGGCCGAGCACATGAAACGACTCTACAGGGAACAGCGAAGGAATAAATATTTACAGGTAAACTTATTAAGAAAAAAATTAATTTATTCCCTATTTTATATGTTTTAAGGTAAAATTATATTCCTCGTAACAGTACATTTCTTTAAATTACTGTATACATTAGACTAAAATGCGTTATTTTTGAATAAGTGACGAAAATAATATAACAGTTAATTCTATTTTCTTGATTGTTATATATTGACTAAGAAATTCTACTTTTCCCATAGTATGTAGACTTGCGTTAACAAACTCATACAATTTTATACCGAGTTGTGTCGTAATCTTGCTTAATATTCTGACGCTTGTGCAAAAAAAAACGAAATAGTTTATTAAACTAGCGTAAATCCCCGACTTCTGTTTAATATTTTGTGTTTAAGAAAATACAATTACGGAACGAGCATTTCTTACTTATATAAGAAATTCTAAAACAAGTATATATATTTTTTCATGCTTGATGTCATTGAAAAATGACTTTGTATACGTATTTTTGTTCTCGATTTAAAAATACTATAAAAAAACTAGATAAAAAATCTAATAGATTAATTTTTCCGCTATAAAATTGTAAAACACACGACTATTTTTGAATTTATAACGAAAACCGTTTAGCGTGTCAGAAACATTGATCCTTAATAGCATAAATTACGATTCATTACTGACATACACGCGAGTGCAGTTTGGTCGATAGTTTACTTCTTGGCTATGTATTTTTAAAAAAAAAGCACATTTTTCTTATTTGATTATCGACCAAACTCTATGGCTTATGCTATTTTTCATATTGAAGACAAAACATAATTGTTACAATATCTCTCATTATGCATTATTTTGATATTATATCTAAAATATTACAATTTTGATAAATATAATATTATACATTTTTAATGAGGACAGATGTAGTGCAGGGACAAAAGCGTGTGGCTGTAAACTTGACAGGTTACAAATCCGATTCCCACTCGAGGTAATGAAAAATTTAATATTTTAACTTTCTCGCTTTTCCTCGCAAAACGAAGAAAAAAGAGCAAAACCTCTTTTTTAGTTCCGCCACTCAGGACTGCCTGCAGTGTTCGACGGAAAATGAGACGGGAAAGCTCAAATGTCTAAATAGGAACATAGTGTTATGACACTATGGTGTCATTGCACTCTGCCATATGCACACAGCGTGGGAAACAACGTGAATTTAAAAAAACGTAGTAAAAATAACAAAATTATTGTAATTTACATAAAACATTTTTTTTTTAATTACACTTTTGTAATGAATGAAAACGAGTTCGAATATTAGACACTATTTAAACATCTAGTTAAAACATAACTGTAGGTATCACATAACGAGATGGTAAGGCTCTATGCATATGAAAGCTGTTTCTTAACACTTGGGTGACTCTGGTGGTTTTAATGACCATTAAAACTATGGTCATCTCTCTAGAGCGTCAGTTCGCGTACGCACACCAGACCGTTACGTTATTGTATTGTGGACAGTGGACTTTGTTACATGCGTATTATGTACGTGGGTTTATATACATATATATAAAAGATGCATACAACACCGGATTTAGTGATTAAGGTGAGATTACAAAGGTGTCTGTGTGTCTCAGTGTAGTGTTAACTAGGTGTGTATGGAGAAAGGTGATTATAGTTATAATTTTGGCGTTTGTTTTGTGATTATTTACTTTATAGAACTAAATTTTTAAAAAGTTATTTCTTTTTAATGTTGATATAAATATGTTTACACGTTAGTATCATAAATTGAATAAAAAGATAGTAAACAAACAGATAATTCTTAACTTAATTAAACAGCACCAGCGCCTCTACAAAAACGTACAAACCTATCTTTGTAATCACAACTAGATTTATATTCTGCAATTGACTAACTGAGATGAAAGAGCGTTACAAATATTTTTTTTTATAGTTTGCCGCGAAATCGAGCGCAGACTACTTTCACTCAAGGGCTTGGCCAATCTTTACGTAATGGTCGTTCACATTTCTACGCAATTATCGGAATACCTAATCTTTTCTAAGTCGTTTTAAATAACATTTTCTTTACATAAGTATAGTATAAGTTAATATGTAAATGTGTTGCAATCGACTTGTCAGCACTTCCACCGTTTTGAGCATGATATCACTTCACTCTGTCGACTAGTGAACCCAAGTCAGATGGATAGATTTTAATTCTCCTCTGGATGTCTTAGATCCATAGGGTCGCCCACCAGCTCGCCATAACCTGCCCTGCGAGTGTATTATAATAATTATCAGTGTAATAAGAACACTGATATGAATATGATATACTTACGAAAACTAAAATACAGAAACAATTTTAATTGTTTTTTCTTGTTTATTCAAAATAAAGTAAATTCCGCGTGAAGCCCGAACGAATATCAATTATAGGACGAGGAACTGCAATTAATTATGAATAGTAAATACAACTTAGTTTAACCTTAATGTAACCTAAGTATCGGATAGTGATAACCTTAGAACATATCCAACATTCTATTTGGTTTTACATTCTATGATAAACAAGAACACCTAAGAAATATGAATAAATAACTGATAATATATACATATATATGTACCTATCTAGCTAGTA
Source organism: Heliconius aoede (assembly GCA_037355905.1). Lineage (NCBI taxonomy): Eukaryota > Metazoa > Arthropoda > Insecta > Lepidoptera > Nymphalidae > Heliconius > Heliconius aoede. The sequence goes on along the minus strand of JBAIZZ010000084.1, from coordinate 319,658 downwards.
TTGTAATATATCAAAGAGCCTAACCTTGAACTTCACATTCCACCGTAATTTAAGTACACCAGTAACATTCCTTTTTATGTTTTTTTGATTTTCATTTATATGTGAGAAGTAAAAGAGTAACGATTTAAAAATTTTAAAATGTTAAATATGGTATTTGAATATACATAGATATCTTAAAATATTTTAATTAAATGGTTATAGAAACGATAGAACTTGTGTTTTTTTTTTGTATATTTATTTGAAATGTAAAATATATAGGAAACGTCTGAATATAAAAAGAAATATTTATTTTTACATAAAACGAAGCCTAACACATGGTCACTTACAGGAGAATGATATCCGCCCCGCTGAAATCGAAGCTTTTGATGCCTCCATCAAGGTGATAAGTGAATGACGAGTGGTTTTAATTAACACTTCCGCATTTAAGTTAACCAGGAACATGCTGTATCATAATTGGCTGAATTCATCAAAATTATCATTATTTACAACTTTCTTTAAAATTCTTTTTGATTTTGTATTTAAAAAAAATATGTTCCTTGTGTATGAGATGACGCATATTAATGAAGAAAATTTTATAAGCTTCAATATATTTTTGATTAATATATATTTTGTTTTCAGTTCAATATAATAGACAAGTATATATTACATAAATTAATTTAAAAAATTTGTAAAAATTACAGGAACTGCAGGATATGCAGAATAGGCGTCACCAAGACAACTTTATGCCATCACAAAAGACGATAGTGCCTCTAAATAGATACGACGAAGCTGAAAAAATCATAGCTAAAGCCTTATACACGTTCAATGGACAAACGGCAAGAGAACTTAGCTTTAGAAAAGGGGATATTATAAATGTCAGAAGGCAAATAGATTCAAATTGGTATGAGGGGGAAGTGCATGGGAAAGTTGGTTTATTCCCATATAACTATGTCGAGGTACGTATCAGATCGAAAAAAAAAACTTTTAATTTTCGTATACCCTAACTTTATACATATGTATATATTTATATAACTTTATACATATGTATATTAATACATTTATAACTTCATTAGGATTTTTTTTTCTATGAATTTTAAATATTATAAAATCATACTATCTATTTAATTGTCATACAACTACTTAGATTGTTTTTTTTTAACTGTAATTTTGTTAATTACAGCTTCTTAAGAGCGATGGTGTTCAAACTCTGAAAAAGACGGCAGTTGTCGAAGGAAAAGCCAGAGCTAAGTTCGACTTTATCGCACAAACTAATCTTGAACTACCGTTAAAGAAGGGTGAAGTGGTAGTCTTGACGCGACGCATTGATCACAATTGGTGGGAGGGTAGAAATGGAACCAAAACTGGGATTTTCCCCGATAGTTATGTAACGATACTGCAGGAACCCAGTCAGAATAAACCCGGTAAGATTTATCATTGAATGTATAAAAAAAATGAATATTGAAAAAAACTTAAGTATATAACGAAATAAATTATACGGTACAATCGCATAAATGTTTAAACTTTTCTATTGATTATAATTTGAAAATATTATAATTTACTATCGCTTATTGCGGGAGTAGACACCACCTATTGTATTATTTTAAATTTAAGATCAATATTGTATCCTAGACAACTCATAAAGTGCATAATAAAGAGTGTTTTACTTTACTCTATAAATCCAGAACCTCAACCAATCCTAACGACGCCGAAGCCGGTGGCATCACCCGCGGCGCACGGGCTGCTCAACGGTGTGGACAAGCGCAGTATGGGCGCGCACCGCTACACGCCGCAGCTCAACAGCCCCGCGCTGTCCAACGCGCCGCCTGCTGATATACCATTGCAAGGTTCGCGCTTATATATACTTTAAGAGTAGATCCACATCACATCCAAAAGTGGAATATAGAGAGTATTAAGACTAGATTCTCTTTGCGTAACAGTATTAATCATTTTATATCGGGAAGAACTAGTTAATAAGTAATCTGAATTAATTTAATAGATAATATTATTTTTTCAAAATCTCAATAACTATAATATTAAGAATAAGTTCCCATTAATAAAGGTTACATAACGAAGTCGACGTCGTCGCTGTCCGCGTCGGAGCGCGGCTACGGGCCGCCGACGGGCGCCGGCGTCGACCTCAACAACTCCGAGCCGCTCTACGTCGATACTAATGCGGAAGCGGTGCCGTAAGTTCATTTTAAACTTATTTTATAATAGTTTTTTGTCTTAAGTATATAGTAATTAGTGTTATATTTTATTTAGTAATAGTATTTTAATTAATAAATATTTAATTTGAAATGTTTACAGGTATCGCGCTATGTATAAATATAGACCGCAAAATCCTGATGAGTTAGAATTAAATGAAGGCGATACAGTGTACGTGTTAGAAAAGTGCGATGACGGCTGGTACGTGGGTTCGAGTCAAAGGACTGGCCGATTCGGAACTTTCCCCGGTAAAAATATTTACAATATTTAATTATTAAATTACCACTTATTATTATAATCCAATAAGATATTCAAAATAAATATAACAAAAAGGAGACAAATAATTGTAATATTTTACTGGTAAACTACTTTATTGTTTTCTCATCTTGTTTCATTTTATTTATTTTCAATTAACATCGTAGTTTTATTAAAAATCTAATTCTATCTTCAGGTAATTACGTGGAACGTATTTGATAGCGCCACACGCTGCTGCGGCGCCTCCGCAGCGCCGCGCTGTGCGCACGACGCACGCGGTAGATGTTTGTCCCGCTTTTACAAGCGCTCTAACGCATATGTGAAAGAGAGAGCTAGATTTTAGAAATATGAATATCAAATTCTAGTTTGAAATTTGCTTAGTTGTTTATTAATACGAAGTTTGACGTTATTATTCATTCTGGTATCATAAATTTGTAATTTTGGCTTATATTATAAATTATTCAAAATAAAGCGATCTCTTTCTAATATGACACGTTAGAGCAGGACAGGTATTAAATACAGGGCTTGAACTCCATTCAAGATTTAAACGCTACATATGTAAATCGAGAATTGATGTATTCTTTTTTACCGGCTTAATATTTAAAATTGGAAATCGCTGTTCCCCAATAGTTGTATAAGGTCACGTATAATAGAAGGTAGACTTAAATGTCTCGAGATTTTGATTGTACTAACAATTAATAGCTGTCTAAATGTTACCAAATCGTAAACCATGACTTTTGTATCCTTTTATAGCATACATGTTGTTATAAATCAATTTTGAGCTTCAGTACATACTTTTTACAAATACTGTAAGTAAAAAGGGTACTTGATTAATTTGCTTTATCGTTCAGATATGTAAAGATGTAGGTATCTTGTATACAAAAACCAACCCAAAGTTTTTTTAACGCCCAAAGAGTATTTATGGTAATGTATAATTGTATAAAATAAAAATGTAAAGTCATTTATTAGATATAGTTATTTATTTACAAGCGGGATATGGAGCTCGGAGCTCTTCTTTTAAAAGTAACTTTTTAAAAGAATGTAGCCATTCGTGAGTACTAAACCTGATAGTTCTTATATTTTCCCAAATATTTATAATGAAATGAATAACCTAAAATGTGTTTGGAAGGCGGCGTAGACAAAAGTGAAACTTTCATCTATTATAATTGGATTTCTTTAAATTTTCTCTTACAGTTACATACAAAAATTCGATATTTTGCACGTATTGGGAAAATAACATAATTGTCAATCGACGTTAATCGATTAATAAATATATATACATATAGCTAACAATAAATTTTATATACACTATTCATTAGCCACCGTGTTTTATTAGTTACCGCATTAACTTAGGTGTAACGTACAAGTAAATACTCATACCTATTCAAAGATTGATGTATATAGGGCGAGTAATATATTGACAATGTTGACAATACTATTTTGTATGCTTAATTTAAAATAAGATATATCTAATATAAAGGAATTCTAATATATACTTATGAGAATTGTGTAATGATAGACGTAAATGTTTAGCTTGGCTCGTTAAAGATTTTTCTAATGTTGCCTTTTATTCTATTATTATTTACCAAAGTAAATTCCTCTCGCCCTATGTATTGCTTTATTTATAAAAAATATTTTATTTTTAACAATTATATTGTTTTAATTTTGTTAATTTATTTTTAGAGCACAAACGTTTATTTGTTGACACTGACGTGCAATGTAACATTTACTGCTATTGTTCAATGTCATCACATCTAATAATATAAACTTTCTATTAATATTGTGTTTTTATTACCTTATACTATAACTACTATACTACTATAACACTTTTGTTTATCTAATTAGATCAATTTTTATATCCAGTTTTGTAATGATTACTTATATTTAACTCGTTAATCTTCATTGTGCCTTCTCCGTTCTACGTGACATAGCGAAGCTGGACTCATCTGGCACGCCTAAAAATCTTAAAATAACAAACATAGCAGGACAGATATTTTCCTTATGGTTTATCACTCATTTTTGACAGTTACATGACGTACAAATGACATTTGACATTACAAAAGGCGGCGGCTTTTAATTTATATTTTCTGTAATAATTACATAGATTTAATCCAGGATACTAATTTATAACATTAATCTACCTGATTAATGCTATAAATTGCTATCCTTTGGTAAAGTTATAAATATTACACTCTATAAAAGAGTAATATAAGAAAATTAGTGAGCTTAAAGGTAACGTTGCTGCTTAGCAACATAAAACTACAAACTTTGTCACTACAACTCATTGTTATAAGCATTGTTAGAATCTTTATATTTGGTTCTTTTTTATGTTGAATTCTAGTTGTTATATTAAGCAATACCTAAAATGGAGACTGATTGGAGAGAGATATTAAAATTTTCACAAAAAGATTTAAAGCAACTTGAAAAAGAAAAGTTATGCGAAAACCTGTCTTGGATGGACACTGATGATATTGAACTTAATTTTACAGACTTGAAAATTCTATTTAAGCTGACTCAAGATGTTTTAAAATACAAAACAGAACAAGTAGAATTTGCAATTATATTTTTATTTCTTGTTATAATTTATGAATAAAACATTTCCTTCTTCATTTTCTTTAACAATAGGTAAATGGCTTAATTGGAAAATCGAAAAGAAAAATTAAAACAAAAGATCGAAGTACTATAACAGGTAACTTATTAAGTTAAGTTAATTACATAAAACTTAAAACACAAAAAAATATTAGTATAAAGGAAGTGAAATGTGTTTGCAAGTGGCAAGTGTTAATTAAAATAAAATTATAGTGCAATGATTAAATTGAATTCATGGTTTTTTTTTCATACTAAAAGTTAGACCTAGGGTTAAGACTTGCCACTATACTTCAATAATTTAGTTCAGTGGTTGAAGTCATTCCTACATATAGGAATCAAATCCACAATCATCACATTTAAAGTCATATGCTTTCCTAATCTGTTATGATGACCATGAGAGTTTTAAATATAATTTGACTTTCTTTAAGATTCTCCCACCATGAACTCCGAAAGTGCTTTAGAAGCAATCACACACCAAGAAGAAGTTATAAAAGCTAACAAAGATATCTTGGAACAACTATACATTGATATTGCAGAACTGGAGGGACGTAAAGTTAAATATGAAAAGATAAACTTTGAAGATCAAAGTAGTGAATCAAGTCATAACACTATATCTGAAATAAATGCTATAGCACAATTAGAAGCTGAGATAGCTAAGAAAAATAAGCATATAAGGAAACTTTTACATGATGTCAAAGTAATATTGTATTTTTTATTTTCACACTTAAGCAAAATATGCTCAGGGAACGTAGTAACACTAGTTTCAACTTCATTCCACACACTCTTTCCAATTTTCAAATCATTGCAATTAGAGTGATTCAACTCAATAATGTTTTGTCTTGTTGCCAGAACAATGAAATGAAAATATTTCATGAATAAGATTGTATATATTAAAATATACTATACACTACATTATAGTATGATGTAGTTACTGAATAGTAATTCTCACAAACACTGCTGTGGCCACACCACAATGGCCTCTAACTATAATGACTAAACCATAAAATAAAAAAGAGAAGAACAAAAAATATTTTAATGATATTATTTTGTACTAAGCATATCAATGGACCGTTGAATAATATTAACCAAAGTTATATATATAAAAATATTTTAGGTCTTGGAGGAGGAAAATACGACTTTGAGGGATAAATTGACTATTTTTAAGGAAAAACTGAAAGAATCGACTGTATTGATCGAAAATTTGACTGAACAATTGTTTGCTTTCAACAAGGACAACTCTAAATTAAAAGGTCACACAAAATAATAATATAATATTAAACATATTTAAAATGACATTTAAACTTTTTATATTGTGAAATCAATTTCTTGCTCGGATCTCGCAGCAGGCAGAGGGTACCTATAGTAAAGGTTCTTCTTTTTGAAATACTGCCTGTTCCTATTACATTTAACGAATCATTTCATCATTTAACATTACGAAATAACCGTAATAATAATGAATTGATTATTATTATATGTTTATTTAATATATATAACATAAATACGCAACGATTGTGGTTTTTACAACATAAAAAAATATTAGTATAAGAGAAGTTACATGTGTTTGCAAGTGGCAATAAATTTATAGTGCAATTATTAAATTGAATTCATGTTTTTTTTGCATACCAAAAGAAAAGGCCGTCGTGGCGCAGCGGCACAAAGTAAATGTGACTGTAACGCGACGGTTGCGGGCTCGATCCCCATTCGAGGAAGTGAAATATTTATTTACGTCTATATTTCCATTTCTTCGCTCTGGTGTCGAGGCAAAGAGCGGCATTGCGTTCTGCCACTCAACACGCAATGCCTCCAGAAATCGACAGAAAGTGAGGAATGGAAGGTCTTATCACTAGGTTCCCTCTGCCTACCCTGCTGTGTGCGGGATACAGCGTGAAGCTGATTTTGATTTTTCTATAATTTTGACTAGATGACAATTTGTAAGTCTACTTCACAGAAGCTCTTGGTGCTATCGAACAAGAAAAAGCAAATTTGGCAGTTGAAGTAGAAAGTTTAAGAGGGGAGGTCAACAATAAAGATATGAAATATGAAAAAATCGAAGAAGATATAAGAACTAAACTGCAGCAACTAAGGGTTTTCTTAGATTTTCTTTAACTTATTTTTTATTTTCACACGTCTTACACATAGCAAAAGAAGGGTTGGCAGAGGGGACCTAATATTAAAACACTCCGCCTAAATTTGAAACTATTTGTATTAAATGGCGGAACTCCACGCCGCATTTATCTTGTTACCAAGGCGAGGGAGATAAAAAATATAAAATATAAATAATTGTTTCTCCTGGGTGGGAATTGAAGCCACAACCGTCACGTTTACAGAGACGCAGAGATTCTAACAATGCGCAACAGTAATCTGTATTCTTTCTGTTTATTTGAAATGAACAAAAAGCGATTTATTTTACGTCAAGTTTAATAATAATTATTATTTTTAATAAATACAGAGTTCACTTAAAACTCATAAAATTGAAATTGAACGTTTATCACAAGAAAACTCGGAGTTAAAAGAAAATTTGACGAATCTTCCGAAATCTGTTACATCCCCAAAAGTAAGGAAATTGTATTAATAATATTCTATGTAGTGTATATATATAATATATATAATCAAAAGCAGCTTCATGCTGATTCCTGCTGATGCTGATTAATGCGGAGGACAGCAGAGTACGCAGAGGGAATGTAGTGCTAAGATACACGCGCAATAATTGTGTAACAACTATTGTGTAGTTCATGCGGACGAAGCATATTAATTGTAATATTTTAGAATATCTCGTTTATATATTCTTTTATGAAAGAAGAAATCATCTCAAGAAGAACATAAAATAAAAGAATTACAAGAAAAATTAACTGAAGCCTCTGACCAAATGTTACGATCTGCAAATTTAATACAAGTTTTAAAAAGCGAAAATAAACAACTAAAGACAGTTATTGAAGAAATACCTGATTCAGTGTTAGAACAAAACAATGTTAGTGATGATGGGAAAGAAAAACAAATGATAATTAAACTTAAGAATAAAGTTCAAAGCTTATATGAAGATCTTCAAAAATCAGATGAAATGATAGCAGCTAGAGAACAAGAGGTTATGGTTGTTTTTATTTTTTTGCTATCAATGAATGAATGATTTTTTACAAAATTCTCTTCTTAAAAAATCTATCTATCTACAATAGCGTCTAAAAATATGAGTGACAAATAGGCGTATACTATATTTACATTTTTCTTGGTTTTAATTTCTGATATCAAGCCAATAATAAATATTATCAATAAGTATCAATTTTAAATAATAGATACATTATAGATTACAGAAATAAATTCACAATTACAACTAATAAAATCAGACGGAGGTATAAACGCCTTAATAGAAAGTATAAAGAATAAAAAGAGAAATTTGAAATTAAAAGATGAGGGAATTAAGAGCCTGGTACAGGAGGTGAATCAATTAAACGAACAAGTTAATTACTTGCAATTAGAAAATGAAACAATGAGGTAAGGCATAGACATTTTATATATAAAATATATGGTTACTTTGATTTTTTTAGTGTCACTGTAGATACAGCTGGGTAAGCAGACAGAACATAGATTTAAGACACTGCTCCTGTTTCGAAAACTTGGGAGGAAAAACATTTACCTTTTACATGGTTATGTGACGGAACCTAACGCTGCGTTTTGTCTTGTTACCAAAGCAGGGAAATGAAAATTAATTTAATCCCCCGACGAATAATTCAAGCCCCTATGCTGTTGTCCATTGAAATTTTATTAAAAAACATTCTTCATCATTTAAGGGAACGACTTCAAATACCTGTAGATGAAAAAATTGAAACCTATGGAATTCTGAAGAAAATTATGACTCTGGAAAAAGAAAATAATCAAAGAGCTAAGAAAATATTTGAATATGAAAATAAATTAATTTCAGTGGAACTAGAAAACCGTGATAAGGAAGAGAAAATTTTGAAATTAAAGACTTTAATTAGAGAGGCAAAAATTGATGTAGATAAAATTAATAATATTGAAATTAAAGATGAGTTAGTGGTTCTTTTTATTATGAATTTTATATTATAAAATTATTTGTTTTTAACGTTTAAACCTAATGTAATACTTTTCAGATTTGGTCAAAATAATATTGAAATTAACAATAATTTCAATACAGAACAAGTTCAAGCAATCATTGAGGAAAATGAGGGTCTTAGAAATGGCCTTACTGATATCTTAAATTTTTTGAAAGACAGTAAGTATAAATTTTATTATTAAATAAGTATAATTATAATAACAAGAATTGTTTTTGTAAATTACAAAATTACATGTATGTATAAAAAATAAATTCTAACATCTATTTAATATTTTATTCTTATATTATACTTTATACTTTTATGAAATTTGATTTACTAATTGTTTAAATGTTTAAAATGTTATTAATTCGATTTTCGAAGTTTATACATTTAAAAATCATAAAGCGTAAACAATAATATTTAAAATAAAAATAATTAAGAAAAACAAAGCAATATCCATTTTTTAACCGACGAATATCATATTTTTTTATGTTTAAGCTCACATATGTGTATTACATAATATTTTGATAATTAGTTCTTTTTTTCATTGGAAACGGGACACCCCAGAGATGATCCCATATTTAATGAGAATTGCTAATAAATGCTAAACTAATTGCCTTAAAATACTGTAATTTCTTCTTTTTATGCAAACAAAAAAAAATTGCAAAATTTTCTTAAACTGATAAAAATTAACAATGGCGCCTGAGCTCTCCGGTGATAAATTAATATTCCAAAAATACACCCGTCACGATGCCAACAACAAAATATCTTTGGTATTGTATATTACATTAGGTTAAGAACTTAATTATTAAAATTAATCTATTATTTTTTGCTATTTGGTAAAGTTTTTTAAAAAAAAACTTTATTCCCTTACAGGTACATCAAGTTCTGGCGTTCTTTTAATGGAGTGTCCTACTTTAGAGGCGCTACTTAACTCAATGGAAGTGCGTAAAGCCGCGGGTTGGTTTTCTCCGCATATGAAAACTGTTATGGAATTGAAAGCTGCATTAGGCGGTAAAGACGCTTTGATGAATGCTTTACATGAATCTAGGTGAGCTAATGGGATATTTGTAGTAATTTATAAAAATATGGTCCGAATAAACCATTACGCGATTTTGGTGGAAATGCATGCGCCATATTGTTCTGCTGCGACGCCAATTGATCTTAAACTCAACTCAAAAATGGCATTGAAATTTATAAATCATTTTGAATTTAAAACTAAAGGTAACATTTTCTGGTTGCTTGTTACCGCTTAAGGTCGAGTGTACGTATATTTTTTATACCTAAAGTTTTCCAATAACTTATATTAAATTAAAACATTTTTAGGAAGGAAACATATAAAATTTTGGATAAGCTATCTAAACAAGAGCAAAAATCTTTAGAATTAGAAAATAAATTACAAGAAATAAAACTAAAAACAACAAATAAAATACCTACGGAAGATAAAATTTCAAGCACCACTGATATAAGTCTCGGTGAATTTGGGTCTTGGATGTTAAATGTAGATGAAAAAATCGATATCAAAGATCACAATGAAATACAAAATATTATTACAAAAGGAAACATTTTATTTGAAAGTCAATACAAACAAGCTCTACAGTACTTCGAAAATAAATTTTCATTACTTTTTGAAAAATTTTCATCGTTCGTAATCACAAGTTCGGATGAAATTAATAATTATTCAATAAAAGAAGAACGTTATAAAGCAGAAATAGAAAATCTTCGGTCACAATTAGAAGAAAATGAAGATGATACTAGTAACCTATCACCGGGGTTATTAAATGTACCCAAATTAAGCTTTTCAAGTCGAAAATATAATTATTTAGAAGAATCGTATAAACAAGTAAGAACAATAAATGAAAATATAAAAAATGAACTATTAGAATGTAAAAAGGAAGAAATGATTAAAATGTCAGCACATGAAAGAAAAATTCAAAAACTAATCCTTTCTATAATTAATTTAACGGATAAACTACGTAATTCTATACCAATGGACTTATTTCTAAAGCAAAATGATGCTTTAAACGAACTCATTGTTAAATATAGAAATGTAGCAGAAGTAAACACTAATACATTAATAAATTCAGTAAATTTAAATAAACGCTTAGAAGAAGATAAAATGGAATTGATCCGTCGTTTCCATGATGATGCACAATATATATGTAAGATTGTTTTTTTCAAGTTATTTAATATGTTCTGTAAATGTGTGTCGTTAATGAATATGAGGCAATCGAGGCGCAGTAGCACAGCGGACTGTGTGGATCGGATTCCCACTCAGGGAATTAGGTCATTTCATTTCCTCGTTCAGGTTCAGGTAACAAGGTGCGTGGAGTTCACTTAAAAGTGGGAAAGTGGGAAGTAGTATCTTAAGACTAAGTTCCCTTTGCATATCCTGTTAAATGCGGGATACAGCTTGAAACAAAATAAATAATAATATATATTAAATAAATAAATAATAATATATAATACTTGTTACAGCAAAATCTCATAATATTGGTGCAGATAAGATTTTAACTGATATCGAGCAATCTGTGCTTCAGAAGCAATTAAAACAAATATGCGGTGAACTAGAAAATAGAAATATCGAGATAGAGAAATTACAAAAAAAGAATGAGCAGCTCCAAATTATACAAGCAGAAATAACGTAACCTTTTTAAATGTTTTATTTATAATTATTCAGTACATTATTTTATTGAGGTCGCCTTTGTGCACTGGAATAATATCAGATCTAAAATGCGACGGGTGTGAACCCGATTGTCTCGAAAATCAGATTCATATAAAAGGGAAGTGCGGGATAGAATGTTTTAATTATACTTTATAAATTTTATTAGCTTCTCGCTGTATTCCCCAAATATCACAGAGTAGGCAGAGAGAACCTAGAGCGAAGACTCTCCGTTCTCATTAAGACTCTCCCTTTCCTTACTTTCCTCCTAATTCTCGACGTATTGTACATCTTAAGTAATGTAACTTAACGCCACGCATTGCTTCCTTACCAGAGCCAGGAAATGAATATATTATAACTATCGCGTTTACAGTCGCTAAGTAAAAAAATATAATTTCAAATAATTTCAGGAATAAAATGATTTATTCAGAATCAAATGAGGATATTTATAGTATGAAAGAACAAATAAAAAAAATTACTGAAAGCAATAACATATTTAAAGAGCAATATCAAGATGTACAAAATGAATTAGATATAGTTCGTTTACAGGTAATTTTTTATCATTTATTAGATACTAACGCATATTGATATGTATTTGTATTATATTGTATTTGAGTTAATAAATATATAGTGGGGCTGTCGTGGCGCAGGGCCCGTTCGGCGGTGAGTTCCGTCACTTACCACGCAATGCCTCGAAAAATTGCCTCTAATAATTAATACTAGCCTACTACTAGAATTAAAGACAGGATAAAAATACAAAATAACTGTTTCTTATGTTTTCAAGAATAATTTTCTCATTAATGATCGATTATAATAGGTAATACATACGATTAGTTACATTTTTAAATTACACAGTAGGATGTAGGAAAAAAATGGACGTGTCAAATGTCTACTAGATATTGCTCTTCGATACCTGTGAAAGACAACATTATAGCTTGTCTGGCAGATAGGGCTGTCCGGGACTTTACTTCGACAGTGGTGCAAGTGGCCCTAATTGTTATAATTTTTAGTTACAGTCATATCAACACAAAGAATTAAATAATGAAATGGAAGTCAATATGTTAAGACATCAAATACTAGATCTGCAATCAACGGGTGATAACAAAGCTGTTATAGCCAGGTATAAATAACTTTAATTTAATAAACTTTAATTTTTTTTATTATAAAGTGTATTAGATTGTTATTACTAAGAATTCTGGAGTCTGTCGTCTCGCAAGGGGACGCAGGTTGCGGGATCGATTTTTTTTCTGAGAAATGAATTAATGTTTTCATTTTCTCACTGAATCCTGCCACAATTCTGCCACGCAATGCCTCAAGATTTCGGCGAAAAGTAAAAAGAAACTTAACACTCAGGTCTCTGCTATATGTAGGACACAGAGTGAAGGTAAAAAAAATTGGAGTGGGCAATTAGATAATTTTGTAGTGGATATCAACACCTTGACTTTAAGACGAAGATTTATAATTGTATATACATACTTTAGCTTAAATTAGTAATATACCTAGTTAAAGTAAAGGTAGTATATAATAGTATTTTTTGCATAAGGCTGAGTAGTGAAATACTTCTTTCGCAAATGCAAGCTTCAGAGAGCCAAGAAAGACTAGACGAACTTAAAATTGCTTTAAGTAAAGAAAAACATTTAAGAGCAGAGACGGAAGAGATACTGATGAACCGGCAAAATGTGTTTGATATTCACGCGAATAGATATGAAACAAAAGTCAGGTATAATTTTTCAACAAAAATATATAGTTAATACATATACTTAGTTTTATATATATAAAGATCAACGTTAATACCGTATATGTTTTTTTTTTATGTTGAAATTGTCGTGGTGCAGCAGCACCAAGTGTCTGGTTATTGTTTGTTCGAGTCCCACACGAAGACATTAAATCTTTTTATTTTCTCACCCTGGTAAAGAGACAAAGTGTGATGTTACATTGCACCACTCCCAACGTCTCAAATATCAGGGAAACAGATTGTTCGCCCAATATTCTAACATGTTATCACATTAAAATTATTTTCAAAATATTCTTACACATTAAAACTATTTTCTTAATATCATAAAGCTTTATAGAATTGTTTTACTTTAGGAAATTAACAGACATTTTAGACGCTGTAAGACAACAGTATCAGGGAAGCTTGCCAATGATATCTATTGAATCTCTTCTCGAAAAAATGGAAGACTATCATAGAAAATCTTGTGAAGTTGAAGAAAAGCTAACTGAAATTGAGAATTTGCGATCAGATCTAATGACTAAACATACTATTTACAATCAATTACTAGATCTCTCTTCGGGAAAATGTTTTGAAGATGACGATGTTTGTCCTCACAAAATGAAGAATATAATGACTGTAATATATTTTGTTGTGTTAATTTTACTAAGTTATTAAATATATCAAATATTTTGAACTATTTCGATTCGGGGAAATCATATATTTAATATTTTCATTTACTTTCTCTGGTACCGAGACAAAGGGCGGCGTTTAGTTCCGTCACTCAACATGCAATGGCCCAATGGAAAGTGGAGAACAGAAGCGTCTTCATGAAGAACTGAGTGTTATAACTTTATATTCCCAGATTCTCTGCCGATCCTGCTAGATGCGCATGCGGAGCAATGTGGCGGAAAATTTATATGTAATAATTAAAAACTAACATTTTAGGAAGAAACTCAAAAACTTGAAATGGAGCATTATAAAAAGAACCTGTTGTCATTTGATCAAACCCATAAAAAGCTTTTGGAACGTTGCAGTTTTCTAGAAAAAACTTTATTATTACTTAATCAAGCCTTTCAAATAAACAATTCTCCAGCACATATTTGTCAAAATAACCAAAATAATGATATAGAAATAGAAGATGTTATTTCAGATGATGATTCTAGTAGCAAAGGTACACTTAAATACTTTATTTACGTACATATATAATATTATATTAACTTATATTAACATCAATATTTTCCTATTGCCCTAAATTTATATTTTTAATATTATTAATATAGCTAATTTTTTTAAGGAAATCGGACGCTTACATTATCTCATCCGAAAACAAATGTGAAATTATTAAAGAAAAATATGGAAAAACATCAAGATGATTGCAATGATGATATTAATAATAAGCCTCAAACAACAAATAAAAATAAAATAGAAAATCGTCAAACGCAAACGTTAAACTTTTTAAACACTGACATAAAATATACACAAACCGACACTGACTTTGATTTGAAAAAACTAAAAAATCACATACAAAAACTATTAAGCGACGTAAAAGAAAAAGATAAAATAATAAAAGATATATCATCAATATCCGAACAATTTAAACAAATTACAGAAAATATGACTAAAGATAAAGAAAAAACAAGTGTAATTATTAAAAAATTAAAAGATTCCAATAACCAAAAAGAGGAAGGTCTCAAAAAATTTGAAGATTTAACTAGCTTACTAAAAAAAGAAGTACAAAGCTTAAAAATAAATCAGCAAACTGAAATTAACAAAATAAATGATACGGTAAATGCAGAAAATCAATCTCTTGTAGAAGAATTAAGAAGACTAGAAAAAGAAAAAAACGTAATAATAGCCGAATATAAACAGTTATTAATTAAGGAACGTAACGATTATTCTAAATCTCTAAAGGAAATGCAAACGAAACTAAAAGAAATGCAAGCCAAACTAGATAAGTAAGTAATCTATAGTCGTTGAAAGTATACGCAACAATTTTCTAATTATGATAGTTTCATTCAGTGTTTTTTTTTTGTTAACTTATAATAAATTATTATAGAGAAACCAATTTTACCCTTTATCTATACATATAATAAAATTGTTACTGATCTGGAAATGAATTATGTTCATTTTCTCGCCCTGGGCATAAAACAAAAGCTCAGCTTTAAGTTCCATCACTCGCAATGCCTTGAAAAATAGATAGTGTGGGAGGATACAGCGTGAAGCTGAAAATATTATACTACAGAAAACCTATAATTTTTTGGTGTAAAAGTGTTCTAAGAATTAGCATTTAAATTTTATATCTCAAATAATCAATCATCCGCACATCTAAGATAAAAATTATGTTACCTACATACATAGCCTTATAATATCATGTTTCTTTTTTACTATAGTGAAGGACACGAAGTAATAATCTCCAGCGATGATGTCAAAGACACAGGCAATAAGTACACATTGAAAATTTGTGAATTAGAAGACGAGTGTTTTAAACTGAAAAGTGATTTGGATTCGTGTGAAGCGGAATTGTTAGTGAATAAGTTTTAAAAAATATTACATGTCTCAATGGTTTTTTTTTTTACCTTTTTAAAGTGTCATGTTGTCCGTGCTGAAAATAGTCAAGTCTTAGTCTAGTCAAGTTTGTAGAACTTGAAACAACTAGAGTTTGCGAATCGTGTCTTAGAAGAGCGAGCCTGAACCCAGCTACGTGCATAATATTCATACATTATCTGAAAGTATTTTAATTAAAATGTAAATATTTTTAGGAAAAGTGAACATAGCGAGATGGAACGTTGGAAAAATTTGGCTTCTGAAAGATTGATCAAAATGGAACAATTAAGTGCTCAAATAAAGGAAAGACACAATCATGAGGTAAATCAGAAATATTTTTTTATTTTGTGTATGTATGTATGGCATGACATGACACTTTTAGATGCCCGAGGTAACTGTCAGCAAAGTAACGAAATATTAACCTGGTGTAAAATAGACTAAATTCTTCCTCAATAAATAGACCATAACAAAATTATTATAACAATTCGATCGACCAAACAAACGTCAGTTTTATAATATTTGTATAATTGATCGTGTCATAAATAGTTGGTGTTATATAATACACATTTTGCATACATACATTTTTATTCGGGTCGCAGAAATGATTTAACAAATACATTGCTTTAAACTGTATCACTTATTATAAATAATTTTGCATCTTAATTATCGACTTGCATAGTTTTGCATTTTAAATTTAGATATATTGATTTTTTAATTCAATTTCCAACTGCATCCCGCATATAGCAGGATAGGTAAAGGAAACCGAATGTAAAGACATTCTATTTTCCACTCACCGCCTATTTGAGACATTGCGTGTTTGTTATACTCAACACCGCGCTTTGTCTTGAACCAGAACAAAGAAATTATACTTTTTTACTCTTTTTCCTTACATTTTTTCTCGCCAACAGATGGAATCGTATAAAGCGGAAAATCAACATTGGCTGTCACAGTTAAATGAAACTCAACGGGAACACATGGAGCTGAGAGCACGACTCACCGAACAAAAAACCTTACATATAAAACAAATGACCGAGAAGGATGGTCATATAGAACAACTGCGATCTATTATTAATAATCTTAAGGTAACAAATGAATATACGATAGAGATTCGATTTATATTTAAGCCACAGTTATACGGGTATGCGATTATAAGAAGTCGCAACTGCGACCAAATATTTTTTTATATTTAATATATATACGTACAATATGTATAAATCATATGTTGAAAAAAAAATATATCTTTGAATAAATTCTCAATTAACATTAAATTTGGATTATATGCATTTTTTGTTTTTAATAAACACAAGACATTATGTACTACATATGCACAAATCCCGCTTTTCTTCATCGATTATCTGGATTTTCGATTATCCGTATGTCTAATAACCATTAGTTCAGTTATATTAATTTCTACTGTATTATGTACTAGCATAATCTAGTAAATAAATATTTTCAAAATTCCAGTCGCAAATGTTGAACATGCAAACAATGCTCACAATAAACGATCCCAGCTTCGACCTGTCCGCCATCGTTGAAGTGGAAGAACTGAGTGATCAGCAATCGGACAAATTGGAACTGAAGTGCGAGTCGTCCGTTGATTTCAACGACAGCCAGGAAGATTTGAGGATGCCGTGCGCTTCTACTGCTATATGGTTTGTGTTATACACTAGATGAGATATGGCGTGTTTGAGTGGTTCGTGACCAGAGCGAGAAAATATTTCACCTCTTCAAATGGGAATAGAATCCACAACCGTTGCGTTTAGTTGCACGCTTGTGCTCCTGTTCTACGATGGCCTGTAAATTTTTTTTTTTTTTATAATATTAAATAAAAATATACTTCAAATACAGTAATTCAATTTATGAAGATTATTTACGAAGAGCCCTTAAACCTGTTCT
>JBAIZZ010000084.1:281683-301758 GCA_037355905.1 Heliconius aoede | reverse complement strand
AGTATGTATATTACACAGTACTTTTTTATTGTCTTGCTTTTTAATGTTTCCGTACATAATCTTTACTATATTGTATTACTTCAACTAAACGAAGAGTGACACGTTAGCCGCCATTTTGACACTATTTTTTTGCACTGCGTCGTCTATTTAGATTTTAGATAGATATATACTTATCTCCATTATATTTGTTTCAGATACTGAAAGCAGCATATTCGTATTACGCAGTGTTAAGTCAAAAACAGATATAATAAAAATTGAGGGATTTTATAGAAACGACGCATTAGAGCAACTTTATTTATTATACACATTACACAATTATATTTACCTAGTCTCAGCACATATTACAATACAAATATAAGTAACCAGTATATGCTAATAGCTATCACAGTTTGTAAGCACATATAAAATTAGAAAATAAATATACGAATGTTTTTAATGTTGTCGTCAACTTATTGCTGGGTCACTGATGATATCTTTGACCTAGAAATTTTATATATTTTTTTTAGAAATTTGATATATTTTTTAACTTTAATTATTTCGATATATACTAAATTGTAAATTAATAAAATTCTGAGTGATATTTTTTTTAATTTCACAGTGAATTATTCATAATTTATTACAATAATTTTACATATACCTATAAGAACATATATATCATAATATACAAAACAAATATCAAGACAAGGATGTATGTTATTTAGCCACGGAATATCAATTTTAATGAAACTACAGTTCGTAACGTATAAAAAGAAGAGTCTACTCTACTTGTTTTCTCACAGAAACTTTTCTCGGTCGATATCTTTATAGATACACATGTGAAGTAAAATTAAAAACTATTATAATGACTATATACATTTTAATTTAAACCACCTCTTTATACGAGCACAAATGAATTTTGTAAAATAGGTCACAGTTCTAGTAGACGAGGCTTGGGCGTCTCACTGCGAGATCTCTCTGGTGTCTTCGCGTTTAACACTGTCATTTCTTCGCACCTAAACATGAATAATTTTAATATTAATGTAAGTTTTTAATACATTTTTAATTACGTAATTATTTCTATAATGATAAATTATATAAGTAATTATGCAAATTCAAACAACACAGGTTGTTATAAAAAATTGTATAATATCGTAAGAAATAAATTTACAATTTTATGATAAGTTTTTTTTTTCAATTAGAAATAATTCATGGCATTATGTTTTTACTTGCAAATAATGTTGTCTTGGGGTTCAAAGACCACGCGGGGAATGTATATATATATATATATATATTCTCTATATAGAGATGACTGTTTATCAAAGTGCAGAATCTAGTAGTATCTTTCTAGCGTCCAGTACAGAGATAACAATCAAAAGTACCAAATGAAACGAACAAACAATAAAAAAAAAGATAAAATCCACAATCCTCTCATCCTCACATCAAAACAAATAGAAGTTACAATCGAAAGTACATCCATTATACAAACCTGTCGTCAGCAGACTGCGCCGCATTGTAGTACACGTCGGGCAAGTTGGAGTCGTGCTGACTGAGCAGGGTGCTGCCCGCGCGGGGCGAGTGCGGCCCGTGGCTCGCGTACGGCGAGAAGGGGACAGCTGCTCGTAGGGCTGCTAGCACCAGCAACATGCCACCTGAAATGTACTTAGATTCAATTTTTTTAATCTTCCTTTCGCTGTGTAAAATAATCTCATATTTTTAGCTTTATGCTGTATCCCGCACTTAGTGTTAAGACACTCCTTTCCCAGTTTTCCGCCGAATTTTGGTGACATTGCTTGTAGAGTGACGGAACCCAACGCAGCACTTTGCCTCCACACCAGAGCCAAGTAATGAAAATATTGAATATTTCAATTCCTCGAGTGAAAATCGAACCCACACTATGTAGTGTTTACAGTTACACTTTGTATAAAACAATATTAAACATTATAATTATTATAAGCTTTTTTTATTATGTTGTATGAAGATGTGAAAGGTAAAAAATATAATTCTAATTAATTCAAACATATTTATGTTATTATTAATACTGCAGATTATAATTTAAATTAAAATGGACATAGCTATTCCCTAAGGATCAAGAGTCACGTTTAACACGTCGGGAGCCGTCAAACCCATTTCTACTGGTGATATAACTATTTCGTATTTGAAACAAACTGTTTTTAGAAATGTTTACCGCCTCTAATGAATGATGTATAGAGTTATTTCGACATTCATTAACCTATCCTTGTTTTATTCAAACATTTTTATGTAAACACTTACATTTACCTAATATTATTGAAGTGTATTTTAAATGTACATATATACTTTTATAACATTTTTTTTTTGTCTTTATATTTCTCACAGAATAATAGACGAGGAACAGTTTTATTTATTACAGCCTAAAGAAAATAAAAATTTAAGTATGCGATGTAGGTAACTCAATCTTACCACATAATAATACTATTAATTTAATTATATTTAAGCATATAAATAAAACAGGAGCAACTTGCAGATATAAGTGTCTGTTTTCTCGCTATGTGGACACTGGGAAAGCCTTTTAACCGGTTAAGAGACCAATTTTAACCTAGAAACATGTTGCGATTCCCCGGTGGCGTTATAGTCTCAATTATAACATTAAAGTGCCTAACTACTGTTTAGTAATGACTTGCAAACATACAGCTTATACAGCTTTCTGTTATATATATATATATATATATATTCTATTTTATTTCATTATTTCTATTTATTATTTTATATATATCTGTTATATATATATTTATTAGCTTCGGCTACATTGTTTTCTTAAATATAATAATAGAAATGTATTATGATTATATTCAGAACAACAACTTCTTCGAAAAGCACGGAACAACTTCTTCGAACGGAAGATACAGACTTTCTCAGCGTACACATACATACATGGAGCTTACGTAGATCTGTAAAAAGTCACATATCATACGTGACAAGATGACACGTGAAAAGAATCTCAAGTCGCAGTCTTTTGAATAAAATTTAAAACGACTTTTTTGTAAAATCTGAAGTAACATAATAAAATATAATATTATGACTTTTTATAATACAACCGTATGAGACCGTAATGACACAGTGGGCCCCAACTGATCCTCTGACTACAAACGCGATGGTAACGGGTTGCTCGCCTACTCGGAAAAATAGAATCATACTTAAATTATCATAACTTCTCCGCTTTAGTAAGAAGGTGTTCTCACAGTACATTGCTATGCCTACACCAAACCAATGTAGAATTAACCGTGAAACTAAAAACGAGTACCAGAGACAGTAGCTAAAATTGTTAGATTAGCAAAGAGTATTGCTGTCGCCGCACACGCGTAGAAGGGTGCTCTGGCTCGTCCGCACGACCACCGCATGAAGTCCCAGCATCTGAGCTTCATGGAGTATTCTCCTCGCCGGCAAAGTAAATCCACGAACAAAGCTATCACCCACATTGTCTCTAATATGAACACTAGAGCCGCCCCCACTCTGCAACAAGTTTTTAAATTGTTACATTTTAACGTTTAAAATATATAATTACCTAGCGTTAAGTGTATAGCTGTATCCTGGACACAGCAGTGTAGGTAGAGCGAACCTAGACACTCCGTTATCCATTTTAAACTATTTTTGTAGGCGTTTCGTTTTAAGGGGCATCAGACGACAAATTTGACGAAAATAATTATAAGACATTATTATTAATTAATATATCATTTCTTTTTAAAAGCTTAATTAAAAAATACATAGGGCAAAGAAGTGAAGATATGTGTATATATACATATATCTTCACTATTAATCTACACTTCTTTGCCAAAATAAAAAAGCCTAAAGCCAAAATAAAAAAAGGCTTTCTTTTTTTAAGAAAAAGAAATGAGAAAGACGTAAAACTCGTATCGGCCTCTTTTGTTAGAGTTTTCGTCGGGTGTAAGCGTCACGCATTTATTATCCCAGTTTTCATCCTCTCAGGTTTATGGGTTATTTTGAAGTTTTTTTTTATGTTTATTTTGTTTCTAGTGAAACACGTTTTAGTTTAGTGGGTTTCTTATTCATAAAATCTACGAAATTCCTAAAAAAAGAATGTGCTATAATAAATATGTAATTTATTATTATGATTAGGTAGATAAAAAACAATTGAAGTAAACAATTCTAAAATTAACGGTTACAGGATATGTTTGTATTATAATATAATGATCCTTTATATCAGAATATAATTATAAGTGTATTATTTTATGCTATAGTAATTACTCACATTAACCCAGGTGCAACTTCATACCCTAGGACGGTCAGCTCAGCGCCTGCGCCACTCATTACTGCGAACAATAGAAGTTGTCGTTGCATGAGTGGAACATGACACAAATCTGAATACATTTTATAACTTTCTACAAAATTGCAATATAAAAAAGTATTTTGTACACGTGTAAATCTAATAAATATTAAAATAAAAAAAAGTCAGTTCGTAAATCAATTAATTATATAAAAATTTAAATCTACCTATTGTTTTTGTCTATTTTTTTTATCTATATAATTTTCCGTCTATGTTATTTCAATTATATTTTTTGCTTACATAAATAAAACTACAAAAGTATATATATTTGTAGGTGTATCTTAATGCGAAGGCGTTTACCTACGTAGACGATTTGTGATTTTTAATTATCTCAAAGATGTAATTCATCACCACTTATGTAATCATTACTGTCATTTTTCAATTAATTGCTTAAAGTTGCTCACATTTTTTTTATTATAATTTTTTTTTATTATAATTTTTATTATGAAAATTTGTCTAAAAATTTTAGAATAGTAGGTACTTTTTAGGGTTCCGCACTGTACTGGATCACTATTTTGGTCATCAGTACGTTTGTAAAGATTGTTTTTCTCAAGATCGCGTGGATATATCAAGCTGAAATGAATATTAAGCTTCTAAGTCATCGCAATCAAAAGATATAAGTGAGAAGCCGCATAATAAACACTTATGCTACGCCTAGGGCGCCTCCCGTGAATAGAGAATCTACAATACAAATAAAGGAAAAAATCCGAAGAGTGAAAATTCACAGGCACCAATTATTAAAAACGTATATTTGTAGTTTATTTTAAGCAAGCCGTTGAGGCCGTCGTAGCGCAGCGGCGCAAGAGTAACTGTAACGCGACGGTTGTGGATTCGATCCCCACTCGAGGAAGTGAAATATTTGTTTACGTTTATATTTCCATTTCTTCGCTCTGGTGTCAAGGCAAAAATGCGGCGTCGAGTTCTGCCACTCAATGCCTCCAGAATTCGGCAGAAATTGATGAACGGAGTGTCTTAACACTGGGTTCCCTCTGCTATGTGTGGGATACAGTGAAAATCAAATTGTTTTTTTTTTTGTTCACAAGTTCTCTTTTTCTACACAACTAAACACAAAAAGATCACGAAAGTAAAATGCGAAAAAACAAACCGAACAAGAATATTTCTGGTGCTGCTTTAGTATGGTGATAAATTGACAATAGAATAAAAAAATTAATAAATGGAATACCTACCTATAGCAGTTAAAAGACCCCATAGTCTAGCTATAGGCTGTAACAGGTCCCATAACTTTGACTCTAATGACTTTTTGGGTGTACATCTGTTTACTGTCCCTCGTTTATTAACAGTCTGAGGCGGAGAGAGACCACTCTCCTGGGCAGCATGGTTTATTTCGACACTCATTTTCAACACTTCACTTCATCTCCGCTAATTGAATGAGCCTTTACAAGAACAACACAAATTGAGTGAGTTCCAAGGATTCTCTCGATCACAATATATTTATATCACATTGATACGAGTTTGGTCACACAGTTTTTATATATGAGATAATTTTTTTATGTATCACACACACAACAAACTAATAACACCAGATAGATATTAATTTTTATCTAACAACAAACTTATGACGTGAACTGAATCTTTAATTATAAAATTAATAGATAAGATATCAAAAGCGCATCAGTTTATTTAAACTGGCGGCGTGCCAGGCCCCACAAATATAGCACCTTGAGTGTTATTTGTAAACATGGTGAGAACAACATAAGATCCAATAATAAATATTACACGTTACGTAGAGAAGTCCGTAGTTATATGAAAACACGCAGATACACTAGACAACGTCTGCTCGGTCTGGCGCGCAGGCTCGCTCTACTGAAAGTTATGAGATGAGCCGCTCTCCGTGGTGCACAAGCCACATGCAACTGGCTCAAAAATAAAGAAATTATAATATTTATTTGAATATTTGTTTCTAAGTTATGTTGAAAATTGTTATATACTTAAGAATTATATTGAGAAATAAATATAACGTTTACTTTTTATTTCCATTCTATTAACTAATACAAAATATATATACAAGATATCACATAAAATACAACGTTTATTTTTTATTTATTTGTAAAGACCATTATTTTTATTCAATGGCACGCTATTTACTATTGTCACACTTTATAATATACTCGTATAATAGATATATATGTTGGAGTGTAGCTGTTTTAAGTTGAAGGTATCTACAAATAAAATAATAGTATTATTTTAGTATATCTATCTATATAGAAAACGATAACATATCTGTATATTTTATCTTTTTCTTTTTGAAATACCTGTGTTTTATCTTTTTCTTCTTAGTAAATCTTTATGTGACTTGTGAGTGATTATTATAATTTACATAGGGCTGTGAGGTCAACAATATCGTGCAAATAGAACCACTGTCGTAAGTGCTAAAAAACTACATTGCCCAATCCATAATAATAGATAGATTGGATAAGTTATTTCGAAACGAGAGGAGTTAAAATCTCTTAGTTATATAAGCATGTAATTGTATCTTAAAAGAAAAAAAACCGTTGTCAACTTGACGCTTTATCTTACGTAGCAGTGTAGGCAGAGAAAACCCAGCGTCAAGAGAGATGTTATTTCCCTTTTTTTGGATGTAAGTTCTGAATGAAAAGTTGTAATAGGTATTTGACTCACAGTCAATACACTGAATATGTGACTAAAACTTATTAGCTAAGTTAAATGTACTGATATTCAAAATAAAACGACACAAAACACAAGAAAAACATTAGTATGTATTATTAGTGAGCAGAAAGTTGTCCCTCGTCCGCGGCCTCGAGATGATTTAATTTATCTAAAGGAAACTCAATAGTAAACAAATTGTCATACAAGTTTTTATCGCTGTTTCAGAACCCTTTTTTGAAGATAATTCAGATTCTATTTACTTAAATAGATAACAATTAGGTACAAGAAAGCAGAAAAAATATGTTCTTAACGTGCGACTATACGCGTGGGTAGCGTGATCCTTTTAGCATTTGAGGAAACTTATCTAAATGGAAATCAGTATGGCTTCAATAAAAAAATATACCTTCGATCTGATTAAACTGTTGCTACGGTTGGGGTAATTACTCAAGTAGCTCCATTTGTTTACAGTAAAACCGTACCTGAGAAGAAGGATCTTGACAGACGGATGGACGAACGAACAATAAAGTGATCTAAAAATGCCACCGAAACAAGCAACAAATTTGTTGTTTTCAAATCACATTAAATCAGTTATTTTCAAATTTACAATTTTGTTTGTTTTCAGTTACAAATTTGTTTCTGATATATATTATTGAAATTATTTTATTCATAGTATAAAATTTTTGAAATATCATGTATTTTCAATTTTTGGAATAATGATTCCAAAAAAAATTATATAATTTTTTTCGAATCTATATCGATTAATCGATTGATTATAGTCGATTGTATTTATTTTTTCAACCGACTTTGTAGTATGTACATCACTACTTTATTTATTTATCTGTCTCCACCGGCTCGATTGTATAGGGTAACTCGCCGAAAGCGGCCATTTTATCAGTGTTTATTTTACTTTTGAGCAGTTTGATGTGTAATGTCTATATAGAGTGCAATTAGAAATATTTGAAACATGCAAACAGGAAGTGGAGCAAAAAACCCACCATGGGCTCGTTCAAATGTAAATACTAATATGACCGGCATGAATCCGCAGATCATGGACCCGAATGCCGCAATGATGTCTCAACAAGGCATGATGCCTTTTCAGCAGACTCAAGCTGTATTTAATCCAAGCTTGATGCAAGCACAAGGTGGAATGGCAATGCCAATGGCAGGGCAAATGCCGATGAACCAAATGGGGCAAGGCCAAATGTATCCCGGAAATGTTGTTGCATATCCAACCCCACGCGCAATGAATCCAAATATGTATCAAAATAATGCACCAAATCAAACTCCACAGGCGAATGAGCAGCGTGTATTCACTGGAACCGTAACAAAGGCTCACAATGAATTTGGTTTCGTTGATCATGATGTTTTTTATCAGACATCTGTTTGTCCTAAGGGAGCTATTCCCAAAGTTAATGATAGAGTACTAGTAGAAGCTACATACAATCCTAATATGCCCTTTACATGGAATGCAACACGTGTTCAACTATTGCCAAAAAGTGGACCCAACCAAAAATCAATCAATCCTCAGAAGTCAAATACCTATAATGCAGTACCACCCCCCTCAAATAAAAAATCTATGATGTCTCGGCGCGACGATCGACGAGACGACAGACCATCAAGAAGAGATGAGCGAGTAATTCAATAATAATCAATAAAAATTAAATCAACTTCACGCTGTATCCCCCACACAGTGGGGTAGGCAGAGCCTAGTTTTAAGGCACCCCATTTCCTACTTTCTGCTGAATTCTGAAAATATAAATTTAAATAAATGTCATAATAAACATTGGACACATTTTAAAGTAAATAAATAGTAAGTGATGAAGTAATAAATAAAGCATATTTATGTACTCATCACACAGCTACAGATTTGAAAGCTAAGTACAGACTAGACTAGTTTTAAGTTTAAGTAAAGTTACTTTTAGAAACCATGGAGATTCCATGGTTATAACTGTAATACATAAAATCCAAACATAACATACCCCTTTCTTCACTGCTTATTTTACATTTTACAGAACATGTTTGTATTATTTGATATATGTGGTGTAATTTGCCTTGCGATATAACCTTCGTCTAAAACATCCCAGTCATTTTTTCATCCATTTCTTCCCTGCAAGCCTGATAAAATCTTCCAATCATACCCGTCTTGAGGGTACCATTCTGTGGTTTTTATCCATCCAAATCCATTTAGGAATTTTATCATATGCCTTTTCTTGATATTGCATAGCTTAATTTTTTATCACACAAAATCTACAGTGGCATAAATAAGTACCTTAAAAATTTAAAGGTATTTAAAAAAGTAAGTCATATTTAACTCCCAGCTCTGGCCGCAGCAGCCAGCCAGCAACAGTTGTATGTGTGAATGTTTCCATTTTCTTGCTCCAGTAACAAGACCACTGCAGCATAGAGTTGTCACACAACACAATGGAATGAAAGTGGGGAATACTGTGTCTGAACAAAAGGTTCTCTTTCCCTACCCTCTGCTACACATGGGATTGAGCATGGAGTAAAAAATATATTTCATACTAAATAAATTTTCCTTTTTGTTTGTGGACATGTCTTTCTATACTTATTGTAAAGGCACAATTTCAGAAACGATCACGAACAAGAAGCAGATCACGATCACGTGACCGTAGAGACAATCGTAGCCGCCGAGACTCTCCACTTAGAAAGCGTCCAGTCATACATCAACCTTCACCTGTTAAATATGTTGTCAGAGTTCCGAGAATACCTCTTGATATGTAAGTTATCTCTAATTATACATTTTATCAGTGTGGCAAATTTGGCAACTTAAAGGTACAACTGGAAAAACTGAAACTATGTTGATTTAATTATAATCTAGTTTTAAGCTTTGCAATATTTTAATGTTTCTGAAACAAATTCTATTATGTATTTTGTATTATTTTAAACTATGCAAGGGGATATCAATGAGTTTTCACAAGTTCATAAAGCCAACAGACTGCAGCAATTATTGTAATCTTACTTGTATGTATTTGTCAATACAATGTATCATGTGTTTACATGAAATCAAAACCTAGATTGTTTTTCAATATTTTTTATTCACCCTATTGTTAACTTATCATTTAGCTTCTTAAGACTTCTTTGCCTTATTAAAATTTCAATTTCTAACATCTTGTACAAAAAATTTTTTTTAGATTAATGAATGATTTTTATTTTTCAAAATAATCGTTGATTATGAAATCAAAGCTCAAAGCGCTGCATCGAGTTGTGTTCTTCGAAATGCAACACCTTGAAATAGGGCCGAAATATTCTTAACATTAAGTTCATTGTTACAGACCTAAAATAGATGTTCCAACTCTATCGCAACGCTACACAAATTTATACATACCATCGGATTTCTTCAATGCTTATGTGAAATGGGGAGAAACATTTCCACCTCAGGCCCCCTTCTCCTTAAACAATCCTTGTACATACCACATTATGAACAAAGATGTACCTAACCCAAACCCTAATGATGCAGCCTTGGAACCTCCAGATGCTGATTACAGATTTTCAGCTAAGGTAAATGTTAAGATAAAATTTTATATTTAAATTTTTTTATTGTTATTTTTATTTGTTTCTTAAAATAATATAATACAATAATTTTAATGTCTAAGAATTAGACACCCACAAAATTATCAGGACTGTTAATGATTCTTGTTTTATTTTAGGTAATGTTAATAAGTATGCCATCATTAGAATCATTATATCAGAAGTGTGGCCTAACGAAAGTTGATGAAAAGGATAAACGTTCCAATAAAACACCATTACATCCAACACGCTTAATAAAATTCCTTGTCGGCCAAAAGGGTAAAGGAGGTGAAAATTTTGCTATAGGTGGACCTTGGAGTCCTTCTCTTGATGGTGAAAATCCCGAAAGCGACCCTGGAGTACTAGTGAAAACAGCCATACGGACTTGTAAAGCTTTAACTGGAATTGATTTGTCTAATTGTACTCAGTGGTAAGTTACATTTGATTTGCCTTCCCCGATGTTTAGTCAGTATCCAGAGAGTCCATGTTGTTTGTGCTTTCATCCCAAATGAACTGACAGTATCTTCTATAAAACTTGTGCGTTTTATCTGTAAGACTGAGAGTTTAAGAGGAAACTGTTGGTCCGCAAGTTGGCATAAAATGATGATGGTACGGCACACAGACCGTGGGGGAGCGGCTTGCTTGCAGTGAGTATGTAATAATGGAGTTACCCGTGACAGGTACCGAATGGTGGAGTTTTACTACTGGCGCGAGGGCGGCGGCAAGTCTCGACTCGAGTGTGTGGTGTTGTTCCTGCCGGACGTGTGGTCGGCTCAGGCATCGCGGGTCGAATGGTCCACGGTGCACGGCGGCTATAAAGCGGCATGCGACGCGGCGCTGGCGGCGCTCGACGGCACCGGGGAACCCCCCGCTTCCGCCCATGAAGACCTCAAGGACAAATCCAAAATTGTTTGTTCCCAGTTTTTGTTTGGTTATGAATCCGGCTGCGCGCGACTATACCTCCTGACTGACAACCCGGCTGCTACGTTATACGCTGATGGCAGTTTTTTTTTTCATTCATTCTACGCATCTATGGCAACTTTTGTATTTTTTTTATATATAGTGCATATTGCACTTTGAAGTATTAGATATTATTTGTTAAGTCAAGTTTTTGTATTGCCTTGATCATGTTGTTGTTGTGATTGTAAATAAAGCTTACGGGTATATTTCAGGAGAAAGCTGCTGACGCAAATGATAGTACGATAACAATAGACGAGAACGATGATGATGATGACTGTAAGCCAGAACCGACTCATTATTCTAAAATAGATTTGAGGACGATTAGAGTGGACCAGCTTAGAGAGGAATTGAGAGCTCGCAATGTTAGCTGCAAAGGTAAACTTACCATTAATATGATTAGCTATATCTGTTACTTCTATATTTATATATACATAAATGTGTTTAAGATATATCTAAAATAATTGGAAGAATTAATAATATTTCACAAGACAAATCGAAATCGATTTTGTACAAACCAATTTTCGTTTATTACAAATTAAAAAAATAATTGGCCAATGTGTTATAATTATACTTCATAAAAATCTTATTTTCTTTTGCGTACGTTTGTACATAGGTTTGCGTGCACAGTTAGTGTCTCGTTTATCGAAGCTTATAAAAAGTGAAGAAGCAAAAGAAACAAAAAGTGACGAGGTTATGGAAGTCGACGACGACGAGCAGGAGGAAAAAAAAGATAGTACGCTAGAAACTGGTGATAAGACGGAAGAGAAAGATAAAGAAAATAAGGAAAAAACAGAAAAATGTATGTATTTCAACACTATTTCTTTAGGTTCACTCTGTATTCTTCATGCAAAAAAATAGACAGAGGGAACCTAGTCCACAAACACTAAAGTGCTGATAACCAGTTTCTCGAGGCATTTGGTCGAATCAATGCGGTGAGTTGCCTTGATGCCAGAGCGAGAATATTAAAGTATTAAATAATTCACTCCCTCTAGTATAAACCTTATCGCTTACACTAGTGCCACTGCGACACGCCGCTCTCTATCAATAATATGTTCAATATTAGAAACAACCGTGCAAATGATTGTTACTAAAATTATAGTTTATTTATTTGCTACTAAATGTAAAAGGGCGAAATTTTTTTTTCACTCGGTGTACTGGGCAGTTATAACTTTTTTGATAATTATTATCTTAATTACATAATAAGTAAGAGCCTAGTAGGCGGAAATGTATTATTCTTTGAAATTATAAAAGAAATATATTATGTTTTTTTTTAAATATAGCCGAAGAGGGGACAGTTGTAATATATGATGATAAAAAAGATAAAAATGACACAAAAGACAGCAGTACTGATGATGCAGGTAAAAGAAAAGACAAGGAAGAGAAAAAAGAGGAAAAAGAAAAGAGTCAAGAGAGAAATACTAAGCCAAAAATTGATAGTGAAGCAGAAAGGAAAAGGGTATTTATAAATAGTTAAATTTAGTAGCTTTTATGAAATTGAATACTTTTTACATGTTATTGAATTGGAGCAGTACAGCATCTGTCTGTATATGCAAAAGATTCCATTGTCCAAATAGCGGCAATGAGCTATTTAAATTTTCTGACTTCGAAAACCAGGCAAAGTGTGGCGGATTCATTCTTTATTTATTACTTAAAAAAGTAATAAAATTACTTTACTAATAAATTGATTGTTTTACAGATAGAAAAAGAGAAGCAAATATTAAAAACCAAATATGAACTGCCAAGCTCACCTCATATAATTGTACATCCCAACAGTGCGGCAAAGGGTGGCAAGTTCACTTGTAGTGTTGCCACTTTATCATTGTTGCTGGACTATCGGATTACTGATAATAAGGAACATAGTTTTGAGGTAAGCATTACATTATTTTTGTTTTACGCTTTTTGAGCATATATCATATTATCGACCCTACAACGGTTTTCAGTCAGTCCCTACGCCTCTGCCTCATCAGCGCGGGTGGTTAAAAATATATCCATATTCAATATCATAAATGTTAAAATTTGTTCTTTGTTCTTTCTTTGTCACCCTTTCACGTTACAACAGAGCTATATTATCATATATTTTTTTGTGTGGACATAATAAGAAGGCTGGTGAAATAAATTGTTCTCATAGCAAAGTCCATTACGAAGTGTATAATGTATGTTTGAGTCATAAATGTTTATTTTATGTTTTAGATATTTGTGTTTGCTGAATTGTTCAATGAAATGTTGATGCGTGATTTCGGCTTTTATGTTTATAAAACTCTATACACTTTACCCGAAAAAGTAGAAGAGGTCAAAGACAAGGATAAGAGTGTAGAGAAAAGTGATAAGAAAGACGATAAAAAGGATGAAAAGAAACCTGAAAGTGACAAAAAAGAAGAGAAAAAAGATGATAGGGATAAAAGAGATGATAAGAGGGATTCACGCAAACGGGAAAGAAAGGTTTATATTTTATAGTACTTGTAGAGTTATGTTGCACAGTACTTTTTTTTTGCCCAGGCAATAAGTGCTGACTTATTTTCAAAATTTAAGATAAAAAATCACTAACCAAAAAAAAACTGCGTTCTCGTAGCTCTAAAACTATAAAACTGATTTTTATAAAACATACTGGAACAAACCGAAATTCAGAAGACAGACAAGACAGACTGACACGTCAATTTTACAATAGGTCACCTTTTTTAATTACTAATTCGCCATCGAATTCAGTTGCTTACTTAGTTTGTTAGTTTAAAAAAAGCAGTAAATTAAATTGTTTTTTAAACATAAACTTAACTACATTTTGTAGGATTCACGTAGCGATGACGAGCGGAGCAGTTCACCGAAGCGTCGTAGTCGCGGCGTTGAACTACCCCCAGATCCTTACCTACTGTTGTCGCTAGTGTACTTCGACACTTCACGCGGCGGTACCATCACTCGTAAAGACCTGCAAAATTTATTCCTAAGTCTGGGGTTACAGTTGTCGAGGTCGCAAATAAAGAATATTATGGATAAAGTATGTGTGCGAGATACGTTTAGTTATAAGTGAGTATGTTTTGTGTTGTTGGGATTTTATTAAAGCAAGTAGGTATAAATATCGTGGCACATCACCGGACTACAGTCGATCGGCGGCGGTTGTGGATTCGAACTCGAGGGAGTATACTATTTTTATTTCCCTGGTTTATCAAGAAGACAAAGCGCGGTGCTGTGCACTGCCACTCAACACGCAATATCTCGTAAATACGGCGATGTGTAAGAAACATCCATTACATTGCCATGGATACAGAATAAAGCGGTGAATATATAGTATTTGAATATTGTTGTTACTAAAGCAATGTCTCCAGAATTCGATGGAAAGTAGGCAGCGGAGACTTAACACTATGTTCCCGGGCCTCCCCTGGTACATGCACTTTTCAAACAATACTAATATTCAACTGATTGTAACTTTTTTATGTTTTAAATGACATATTTCATTTGTTCAGGTTGTTAGTACAAGCTATTAAAGACGTTGCAGCGGGCGCACCTGAAGCTATTCAGGACCTACCATTAGACAGCACTGTCACTAACAATGAAGTACCCGCTCAGGTTAGTACAATATTTATACATTTAACACATATACATTTAAATTAAAATTGTCAAAGTACTATTTTTTATATCAAGGTAAATGTATAACTTTTTTATCATTCTACTTTATAAATATATGTTTTAAATGAGATGTGTTATTTATTTTATTTAATTAAACTCAACTATATTTAATTTATATTTACAGATCGCGGAACTAGAAGCTACAATAGCGTCAGGCAATCGGGAACTTCTACCTCTTTTTAACAGAAGTATAGATAATGCCAGCTCTGATGATACCGGCACAAAAGATGTCAGCGACAGTGGTTAGTTTAATATAATAATTAGGTATATATTTACGTGAAAATGAGCAATTTAGATTTAGCAAACGAAGTTACTCACTAATTTTCTTAATAAATGTTGTGTTTGTGGGTTCGATTACACTCGGCTAAAAGAAATATAATTTTCTAGTGACAATGCAAAGCACGAATTTTACTTCCACTATTCAATACGCAGGGTCTTCAAAAGTAAGCGGAAAATAGGGCACTGAGTGTCTTAACAATGGGTTCCCTCTATACTACGAATTAAAAATATTTATCTATTTACTAATTATAACTTGTCAACAGGTATAGTAACATATAAGTCCCGGGTGGTGGACATAGGCGCGCTGCTCGCGGTGTCCGCGCGCTGGGCCGGTCAACGTGCCAAACTCGAAACGGCGTTAGCAGAACAGGCGGCGGCGTTGCGCGCCGCGCGTGCCGCCGCCGCCAATACGCAGCGTGCCGAGCGCGGCGCTCAAGTGCAGCTGAATGATGTATGCGCAGCGCTGAATGCTGCTAAGGCTAGGATTGGCTCGCTTACTGTGAGTTTTCTTGTTATTTTCTAAAATCTATAAGTATTTATTATTATATTTTATTTTATTATCTTGACATTTATAAAGAGATTGCTAATTGCACAGGGAATTTAATAATTAAGAATAATCATAATTATTTTATTAAATTAAATACAGTGAAACTTGTAGAAGTACATAATGAATACACATGTAGAGTATCTTCTTCTTATCTTTATTATAATGATGACGTTTTGCTTATTTTAAATACCACAATCGATAATTAATATTATTAGATAATTATTCTTCTTTTTTATTTACAATTTGTTTCTTATTTATCCTTTCTTCTTGTTATACGTTTTATATAAATTATCTTATTATTTTCGTAGTACTTATTTGTTTTTATATTGTGTATTATATTTTATAATTGTTTAACAGTTTCGTTTTTGTGAGTACAGGCAAGCTCCAAAATATTCCATTCTGCGTTAAAAAGTATTCAAGCAAAAGTTGAAGCTGTCGTCAATATAAAATATGAAGATGATGATGTTGTGGAAGTTGTAAATGGACCTTCCAAGTAAGTTACAATTCAATTTTTGAGAATATTTTATACAAAGATTATTTATTAATTTGAAGCCGTCGTGGCGTCTGACAGACGCGTTTAGCGAACGCTGTGGACTTCATTTAAAGTCGGTTAAAGTCTTATTCTCGTTTCACGATCTGGTATCAAGACAAAGTGCAGCGATGAATTTCCCCACGCAATGTCTCGAAATTTGGGCAATTTGTCATTGTTCAAAAACAAACTTTATTTTTATAGGACTGAAAAAGATGTTAAAGATATGGAGTTTAAAGATGAAAAAGTTGACACAGAAAAGAAAGAAACAGAAGATGAAACTACTGTCATCACAAAAGAAGAAAATATAAAAGAAATTAAAGAGACTGATAATAATGCCACAGAAAATATGGACCTTGATGATAAAGAATAAATAGTATATAAGTGTTAGTGTGAACCATTATTCCTTACATTTAACAAAATATTTACTCATTCACATCGTACCTTTCGTGATTACTGTATAAAGAACACTTCTCAAATCAACTTATTTTTGACTCGACTCTGTTGCTGTTGACCTGGACTGGTCTTCACAGCGTGAAGAGTCAGAGAGAGCAACTCAGGGGTGAAAATTAACGATTTGCATCAACTTTTATATCAAAACCTTTTGTAATATGTCTCATACCTTTAAAATAATAATAAAAGTAGTTAAAATAAGATATAAGAATTTTAAAATCATTAATATGCTTACACAAGTAAAAGTGTTTTTCTTACGTCATCTAAATGTTATTTCAAGTTATATTGAAATGAATTATATCAATTTCTCTTACGTTCTACTTTAAAGGGAGAAAGCTATATTTATTTTTAATTGGCTCTGGTAGTCAAAGCGCGGCGTGGAGTTCCATTTACTCAATACTCAAATGTCTCGAAAAGTGGAGAATGGAGTGTTCAGTTCACTGTCTAAGCCTACTAGGAGAAAACACGCGGTGATGTTTCTTTTTAATTTAAAAAGTATTTTAAAGTGGTATTCAAGAATTGTACAAATTAATACCTACATTTAATTTTCAATACTATTGTCACAAAAAATATATATTTATTATAATTTAAAAAAAATCTCAGTCTTCCCAATCGTAGAATGTGAATGTCAAAATTAATTTATTAATGAATTAATAACTTGTTTGACGAAAACTATTTTATAATTTTGTACGGTTTTTTGTTAAACAGGCGTGGCTCAGTGGTTATTTCACTGTAAACGCGATGAATGTGGGTTCGATCCCCACTCACGGATATGATTGTATTTATGTTACTTAACTTAAATAAAATTAAATACTACTATTTAACTTTACTTTCATTTCTCTTCTCGGAAACAAAACGCAGCGTTAAATTATTATCTTATCAAAGATATCTTAATATTTATGTTGTCATATAGCGTTTCGGTATAGGTAGGTTTGTGTATATATTATATATGGTAATTATTCAGTTCTTTTATTTAAAGTACAACCACTAATGAAAAGTAAAGTAGGTATAACGAATATTTGTCATGTTTTGATAATTTTATGTTTTTAGAATTAAACCATATGTAATTTTATTGTTCTGTAATATAAAACAATTTTTTATCTATCTGGATTGTATCTCGAAAGATATTCCTTAAAAGTCGTTCATTTTGTGTTCTGTTGCACCAACATATTGTAAGTAACAGAGTGACTTCAAATTTTCTTTTAATTATAAAATATCTTATTTATATAAAAGAATGCCTTGAACTAATAATCATAATAATAAAACATCACTTTTTCGTAGACATTGTTTTATATTAATTTTTGTTTCAATTATTTAGGTACAACATATGTATTCCGCACATAGCGGGGTAGGCACATTTTTATGTTAATAAATATTTTAAAGTTATAAAATTTCTATCGAAATTTACACGTGAAAAATTTGTTTTCTTTCTATAGCGATTTAATTTCCCCCCTTTGGTATTTATCCTTCCTGGTTGGGCTCTAGGCTAGCTTATTGTATAGTTATAGTCCGTAAGGATTATACATTTTCGGAGCTACGCGCGAACTCCAACCCCACATATCAAATATATACACGACTATACTGGCGTGAGTTGGGACTCAAGTCTGTGTACGTGAACTTCATGAATTAAAAAAAATAACAGCTTTACGCTGTATAACGCACATAGAAACCTAGTGATAAGACCCTCCGTTCCTCACTTTTTGCCGAATTCTGGACACATTGCGGAGGCACTCAATGGAGTGGCGGAACTCAACGCCGCGCTTTGCCTCGTCACCAGATCAAAAAAATGAAAATAAAAATGAATAATTCAGTTCCTCGAATGGAGATCGGATCAATAACCAGTCGCGTTTTACAATAACTGGCCTCAACTAGTACTGTCAGGCTATAGAAATATTCAAGGTTCGAATGAAACTCTTGGCTCATTTAAATAATTTTTATAATAACATGCATAAAAACTTGGCTTTATTGTCATAAAAGAAATCGTAAAGCATAAAACTTGTAGAGTTTTGAGCAGAACAAAAAGGTAAAAGCGAACTCTTAAACTAAATAGGAATGCGTAAAATATTTAGATTTAAAGAACATTATAACCTTATAAATGAAAACTAAATTGTGTGGAGTATACGTATACAGTAAGTTATAATAATTATTTTACAACAATTTGACTATCCTATAAATGTTTTATGAGAAAATACTAAAGTAATTTTTGAATAATTTATGAAGCTTATAATTATATTACCAAGAAATGTAGTTGATGATGAAAGAATTTATACAATACATTGAATACAGTGATTAATTACTATAACTGTTATATATATTTTTTTCCATTATATTCTATATTTTTGAAACAATGAAATAAGAAATAAAATGAATATAATATTAGTTTTATTGACTATGTTTATGGATTTATTGTAATACAGTCTTAGTACATCTGAAAAGAGACTTTCTTTAATATATATTTTTTTATTTCTATTTTAGAAAACGTATATTTTTCTATCCTTACTATGGGTAAGATTAAAAATGATCATTTCTAGGAGTATGCAGCATTCTATCAATTTCCAAACCTATTAGAAGTATATGCATATAAATATATTTCTTAAGCTGTTTCACAAAATTATCTAAAACTTTTACCTTAACTTAAATCTATCAAAAGAAAAATCCTTTTTAGGTAATACTAAATTGTAATATGTAATAGAATGAAGTTAAATTAATTACTATAACGACCATCTATGAAGATTTAACATAGCATTGGTATTACAGAACTAGACCAAACATATTATATAATAGTGGGTTCAATACCAACAAAAGCAAATATGTAAATTCTAGTTGAAAGCGTATCTCACATGTAACACTATGTGCGATAGCAGGATCAAAAACAACAAAAAATGTCATTATATAAATACCGTACGTTTTCTATCTCTAATAAAGATAACACTCATCACTTAGGCATAGAATACTATAATCAAAAAATTAAGAAAACAATGTGCCCAATGTTTTAAGATAAAACATACAAATCTAGACACAAGGTTCCACATAGTTCCCGGGGAATAGTCCCGTGACGCCGTCCATGACGCCCTCCCACCAGCCGTCGTCGTTCTTCTTCAGCACGTATATGACGGCGCTCTCTTGGAACGAGAGCTCGTCCTCCTTGTCCGCGTAATAGTCGTATATGGCTACCACTGGAAATTACGTATAGTTTTTATATAGCATAATATGACCGCGTACTTGAACAAAAT
>JBAIZZ010000084.1:223599-281583 GCA_037355905.1 Heliconius aoede | reverse complement strand
TTTAATAGAAGGCGATATGGGTCTGGTGATGATCCGGAAAGTGAATTAATGCCTGTTGATACAGATATTAACAGTGTTTTGGATATAAAAGAAGATCTTGAGGAAGAGTTCATGCTTAATTATGAAATGTGGCTGGAGCAAGAAGTGTATAATAATGAAATTAATTGGGATGTACTTTTAACTGCATGAGATTTAAAATTCTTGTTGAAATGTAGGCAACACATTTATTGGTTTCTTACTTAAACTATATAATCAAATTGTAAACGTTTTTATAAATATTATATGTATGTATTTTTGTCTTACGTGTTTAATAGAAATACTATTGACCATTGTAAATATATCTCATAGCTGTTACTATAAAAATCATAGATGTGTAGTGAATTTTATTGAAAAGATATGGAATTTCATTTATACATGATTGCATGCATGCTATTAAGCTGAGAGACCTTCAAAGTTTCATTATGTTTGTATTTTTTTTAAATTTCGTAACTCTTCTACTTCAAACTTAACTTTCCATAACTTTAATATAGCACATTGTGAATGAAATTTATAAGGAAAATGTCATCATGATTTTAGAATTGTTGATTGCAAAATTTTGACATAATTTTGTTAACTTATAAAATCTAAATAAAGATTTATTATAACGCTTCGCTGTCGAGGCAAAGCGCGGCGTTGAGTTCTG
This sequence comes from Heliconius aoede, assembly GCA_037355905.1. Taxonomy (NCBI): domain Eukaryota; kingdom Metazoa; phylum Arthropoda; class Insecta; order Lepidoptera; family Nymphalidae; genus Heliconius; species Heliconius aoede. Next base: position 280,901 of record JBAIZZ010000084.1, on the reverse strand, counting down.
CCACTCAACATGCAATGCCTCCAGAATTCGACAAAGTGGGAAACTGAGTGTCTCAACGCCGAGGTTCCCTCTGCCTACCCTGCTGCGTGCGGGATACAGCGTGAGGCTCAACTATATCGCTTACGTGACATAATTTGTTAATAGTTGTCTCTCTAACTCTTATCAATTGCCTACATAGCAATGAAATGAAAATCAAATTCAATCTTGTTATGTTTTTTCAAGCATGTCAAACTACCAAAATATTTTATATGAGAGATACTGGAGCACAGCATTGAAAAACTGGAACAAAAGTTTTAGCATGTTGGTAAATTAATAACCAACTTGTAATGCAGGTGTTCATTGAACGTTGCCGATTCTCTACTTTTAGTGTGAATAAAAACGTGCTACATTTTTGTATTATTTCGTATATGATGTGTATTTTAAATAAAAGAATTGCATATGGTATCAGTGGTTGTTTTACTTAACCAGCCTAATAAAATTAAAATTTGATTTGCATCAAAATTCTGACTAAAATTTAGCATAATTACCCTAGAACTTATTGTTAAGACACTCCGTTCCTCGCTTTCCGCTGATTTCTGGAGGCATTGTGGAGTGGTGGAACTCAACGCCGCGCTTCAGTTCGCCACCAGAGTCAATTTCATTTCCTCGAGTCGGATTCTCTTAAGACTAGATTAGATCTAAGATCTAGAGTGCGGAATATACTCGTAGCGTGAAGCTGATTAAATAAGACTTGTTGCAGTTCAGTCAAATAAAATTTCTTGACTGAAATAATACAAACGCTGAACATTATATAGATAGATTTGTGTATTTTTTTTTTATTTTTTCAGGGTTAGTTTATTGTTATTCAAATTTCTTGGGTGCTCACAAGGAAATTCCGTAGCGGGCACAGACCACTCGGTTCCACCACCCTATTCCTTCGTGCATGACATGGCAATAGTGAAAACTGCGTTTAAATAATTTAAGTCGTTTCTGAGATGAGCGTGCATAAACGTGCAAACGACCATACCATTGTTTCGGGTTTTAACTTCTATTACATTGATAATAATTAGATTTTCTAGAGGTCATTGTGGTGTAGGGACATAAGCGTGTGACTGTTATGCGGTGATTATAGGTTCGATCCCCACTCTTAGGAACTATTATTATTTATAGTAGAAAGTGGAAATTATGTGTTATTTTAATATTTTGTGTACACATTCAATAATGAAATATAATACCGTAACCTAATCATCAGAACTTGGATTATATTAGTACAAAAATGTTTTTAACCGCGCCCCAACCTGGGTTTGTTCTCACGTCAAACGTCGCTTCTTTGACATCTAAACATTTGTAATATTAGGCATATAATGGATCCGGTATCCTCCCCGTCGGGTTACTTAAGAGCTGGGGGAGATGAATAGTAATGCTTACAAATATAATTTAAAATATCTACTTATTATAGCTTTACTGTTTTTTTTTATATAATTAAAACAAAGTTAGCGGTTATTTTTTTTTCTAATATAGTATGTACACCTATCTATCTTCATTTTATCGAAAATATTGTTATTTGCTTCTTTTTCAAGGATATTTAATGGATACGTGAACAATAAATATCTAACTCATAATACTTTGCATCTTAAAATATTGTGGAAAAAATATGAAGTATTATTTACTCTTAATTTATAAGGCTCTATATAGCCCCATAAGTTTTAATTTTAATAAATATTTTAGTGCATATAAAATTTAAATAAATTGTATAATATTTAAAAAAAAATATTGTAAATACAACAACAAGCCGGCATATGTACATTCTTTATATAAAAGAATTAGATACAATTATTAGTTTGTAATATTTTTTTTCTATGACTTTCCCTTTATTTGTATTGTTAGTTCTCACTTTGTATATAAATTTAATAACTGTAGATGCACAGAAAATACCCTATAGGTTTTGATGACGCGACGACTTTCATACAAAATGCAGCAAAAACAATTCATATAAATACTAGATTATAACTTTTAATTGCGTTTATTTAGGATCTTGATTTTCTGTGCTGTTTGAGATAAACAGATTTAAACTTGAATATTTGATATCAATTTTAGTTTGATACCTCCACCCGATCTCAAGATGGTCTTGACAAACGGTTTTAAGTGAAAAATGGGTGATTGGACACCTAAAATGAGAGACATGGAAATATAAATATTGCGTACTATATAAATATTTTCGTCCAAAATACAATAAATACATAACATGTCAAGTAAAATATGTTATTCGTGTTAACAGCACACGTTAACAGTTAGAAGCGATGATACAATCTTAATGTTGGAGAATTTTCTGCTCTATAACCCGTGTAATCTTCCAGGAGTCGGTTCAAACCTCTCAGTACGTAGAAGTCTTTTACAGTCACATGTCACAAATAAAATCGAAAATATTTTCATATAAAATGTCTTTGCCTGGAATTTTATTTGTAGTTTTATGCTTAAGAATAGCTGTTACAATGAGAGTTGTTGAAGATGATTTAAATGTGAACGATATATTGCGAACAGAGTTAATGCCAACTTATTTTATAGAGGACACAAAAAGTAATAACGTGAAGGAAGTTATGAAAACTGAATATATGCCATCGGTCAACGGCTCAATAGACGCGGCATTGCTAACATTGGATTTTCATAGGTATAAATATATGTATTGTATCTATTTATGTATTTATTGTGTTGCGGTTTTCTTGCTGTATTCCGCACACAGCATGGTATTGAAGGGGAACCTATAATTATAATGTTCCCAATTTGCCCCCGAATTCTGGAGTCAAAAGAAATAAAAATATTAAATATATCACTTGCTCGCGTGGGTATCGAATCCACAAACCACTTCTGCCCCTGCGCCACGACTGGCCTCATTTTTTTTAATCCAGATAAATAATACATTTAATATTTAATGTTATACCATTATCAATGTTTATAGAAAAATGATGAATGAATATCAGTGTAGAAACTACGTTGCAGAACAAATATTAGAAGAAATGGGCAAAAACGTGTTGCAAAGTCGACTTGGAAAACCATTTGAGAATGTGGAGTTCGGAGGTAGTGTGTTCTCTAGACGTTCACAAGACGTGAGGAACAACGTTCTCTATGATGCTGGATCCGTTAACTACCAGGAGTGGTTGGCCAAGTATGTCCTTTAATTATTTTTAAATTTAATTGTCAAATATAAGTAGGTATGTATAAACTTACCGTTATTCTATAGTCATTGTTTCTCTTTTGCTTTGTAATTATACTAGACCAGTATATACCAGAGCGAGTAAATAAAGATTGAATTGAATCACAACCTCTCGACTGGGAATCGAACCCACAATCTTCACGTTCATAGTCAGGCTGTGGGTTTTGCTAACACAGACTCCCTACTTTTATATAAATATATAAATGAATATCTATTTTGATATTTCAGGGTCATGGCACTAAATGATGTTTACAGACATTATAATGTATCCCCAGTTTTTAACGTGTCACATCAAGTGGAGTCATCTCTTCTCCGCCCCGAAGAAAGAGAAGGTTATGAAGTTGAAGGTGCTGATCTAGCTATTGGAGACCATACGGGATTAGTGTACGACGTTTCAAAGCATGGTAAGAGATTATTTGTAACATTATTAGTGATAAATGGATAATTACTTAAATGACTAATTTTTTTTATTAAATCAACTTCACACTGTATCCCGCACACAGCAGGGTAGGAAAAGGGAATTTAGTGTTAGAATACTCCGTTCCCCACTATCCACTGAATTCAGGAGGCATTGCGTATTGATTGGTGGAACTTGACGCCGCGCTCTTACCTCGACTTCAGAGCGAAGAAATGGAAATATAAATCAAAATAAATATTTAATTTCCTGGAGTGGGTCTTGAACCCACTACCAGGCGCGTTTACACTAACACTTTTTGCCCCTACACGTCGACTGGCCTCACTAAAGTGTTGATTACTACTTATTATGTGAAATTAAAAGTCTTCAGTGCTACAATGTATTTCGATAAATCTAGATTACTGCATTAATTTCAAATTAAAAATGAAATGGGTAAAGGTATAGACAATAGCCGTCAATTATGTTTCTTTTATACTTTCTTCCTCCTACAAATATGTCATCAGCCTACAATGAAACCTGTAGAATATGTTTCTTTTTATTTTAACACATACGGTATATACAAAAAAATACCCATTATGATGGTGGGAGAAAACTTTTAAACGATTAGAAATGGCGGGATTTTGTCATCAAAAAAAGACATGGAAAAATGTAATTAATCAGTAATATTTATAATTTACCCATTATCCGCTAAATTCTTCAGACTTTTTTCTTTTTCCAAAATATTAAATATTTCATTCCCCCGAGTGGGAACTGAATCCTCATTCGTCGCGTTTACACACTAGTGGCGCTGCACTACGACAGCCTCAATCCATTTATTTGAGTTTAAAGTAAGGTTTTGTTATAGTTAAACAATAATTATATACTTAAACAATAAATGTTTTGGTTTGCCATATATGGTAGTTTACGAATTTAATTATTTATTAGTTTATGAAATTATTAGTAACTAAATAAAAACATAAAAACGATTTCTCACAGTCCCGTTCGCGACTTGTTATTTTGAGCTAAAAAGATTTTACCACATAAACTGATGCTATTTGCAGGTGGTGGCTACGAGTACTCGATGCCTCCACCTCCTCCGCCATTGTACCATCATTCTTCACCGCAAGTGCATGATGTCCACGAAGAATATGGCGTTGAACATTCTCATGGGCTTAGACTGGCCGATCTCTTTGAAATATCTCTTACTGGCATTGCTTTTCTGTCGTTCGGAATGTTTGTGCTGCAAGTACTTATGTGTATTACAATGGTAAATTCATATAAATTTACTATATTTTTCCCCCCAAGTTATGGGTGAGCTTTTATTAATGTATAATAATTAGGTAAAATTTATTGTGGCATATTTGGAAAGTTAATAACAGTAAGCTACATTTGGATACAATTTCCAATCAGATAAATAAATAAAATATTTTTATATCTACGTGTCATAGGTCGATAAAATGTGTAAATTTAATAGTTCACTAGAATACATTTGCACTTAGCTGTCTGTCTGTCTCCACATGCCATATAATTAATTAAGTATTAATTATGTAAATAGAAGTAATACTATTATATCTTATTATTAATAATTTTATATTTAATATTACTAATATTATTATTTCCTGTTTTTAGAATCACCCTCAACCACAGCTGATGCAAGTTGTAGACAACGCGGACACCGTCAACGTGGATGACATATTTCGAACGAAAAGAGAAGCGGACACATCTAAACAGTCTATATCTATTCTCAACAACTTAGCTCGGCACGCACTAATGGCGATTAAGCCTCAATCTACTTTGTGTGTTTATCGGGCTCTGTGTTTGGGAAATAAGCAAGCAAGAAAAATTAGAAACAGTAATAAATATTGGCTACCGCTTTGGCAGTGAGTTCATTCTTCTTATGGTAGTATTAACAAAAAAAAAAATAGAGATATTTCATACGTAGGTATTAAAGAAGTACTATGTGTGAGGCTACCGCGCCGCAGTATCACAGCATGTGACATTAAACGTGACGGTTTTGTGTTCATGGGTATGGGACATGAAGTGTCCTAACACTCACCCTCTGCCTTCCCCGGCTTTGTGCGAAATAAAGCGTGAAGCTAAAAAATTAATAATATTATAATTATAAATATTTCGAAGAGGCATCTCAAAATAAAATAGTTAAAATAGTTTTCAAAAATGCATGTACTCCTATTCACTTGAAAGCTTATGTTGTCCCGAAATAATAACATACGTACGTACGTAACGTATATATATATATATATATATATATATATATATATATATATATATATATATATGTATGTATTTAGTTCCCACGAATATACAGAAAAGTATAAAATGCAAGTTCCAAACGCCATTGTGCGACTTATTACTTAGTTGACAGGTTGTAGGTTCAATTCACACACGAGTATTTAATATTTTCATTTTTCTCGGTTTCGGTTCTTTAGTTTAGGCAAAGCGCGGCGTTGAGTTCCGCCATTTAACATTAAATGCCTCAAGAGTTCGGTGAAAAGTGGGGAATGGAAGTATCTTAATGGGAACGGAGTGTCTTAATACTAGGTTCCCTGGGTTCTCGTTGTCTACACTGATATGAGCGAGATACAGCGTGAAGCTAAACAAGCAATAAAAAAATGTCACTAAAAATATTTATTTATCAGTGCAGGAGTAGCGTGGACCCGCGGCGGGGGTCTGGGAGCGTTGCGTGCGGCGGCGCTAGGTCTCGGCGGCGCTAATTGTGAAGACTTCTATCCTAAAAAAAATTGTGTTTAGTTGTATAAATCGAACATAAGTTTGACATTTACTGTATTTGTTTCACTAGTTTTTTTCAGTATATTGGAAATATTATATTAATAAAATTTAGCATATAAAGTAGCTATTTTTGAAGTTAAACTGCAGGATGTTACATATTATTCTCATTTCCAGTTATAACTGTGTACATTTGTGCAGGATATTCATTGATGTCCAGTATTTTGTAATATCAGTGTATTAAAAAAAGCTACTGTTGAGTGTCTTCTTCCGGTTCTGCAACTTTTTTTTAATAATGAGTATATTTTGAATTTAAATTATAGCTGAAACAATTGTGATAATAAGTTTCAACTTTTGTTCAATTATATTTTTAGTGTGGTGAAAAAAATTAAATAAAATAGTTGTTTGTAACACATGCTTGAATGAAAAAATAAAACACAAGAAGAAACTATATTATAAGATTTATTTGTTATTATTATTATTTATGTACAGATTTAAATTATATACATAGTGTGTATATTATATAATTTTACTTATTTCAATTATATAGTAACATTATTATTTTATAACACATAATATAATAAAATAATAAAATTACATAATTGGATTTTATTTTATTACCAATTATTTCTAATTACTTAATGGATAAATGAAATTAAAAATTATAAATATTAGCGTATTTTTCCCTTAACGTCACTCTATTTACATACGTAATGAAATATTTAGATAATTCAATTAAGCTATATTTAAATATATATTAATCTTCCACTACGATCCCACAATATATAGAAGAAAAAAATATGTGAATAATATATGTTTTTTTATTCTTGAAAATTTATAGCTTATATAGGCTATGGCGTTGACTTATATTGGAGGTAACGCTTAAGATTGCATTCAGTGGATAATGGAGGAATATTACTAAAGTAAGAAAAGAATTAAAAAGAAAAAAAGAACCACGTGATTAATAGTTATCTATATGAGAAAGTTTTTAATTATTTTCTTATAACATGACACCTGCAACGTGTCGAGTCAGTCTAAAGTCGAAGTGAGAAATGTAGCGACTTACAGTATACTTCTGTACATTTAGCACTGTAATTAAAACAGTAAATACTATACAAATATTACAAATAAGGCGAACACGATTCATATTCATACGTCCATAGGCAGGCGTATGCTGTATAATCATTGAATGAATTATAACGCTGTCGTTACGCAGTGTGGACTTTTTTGATAGTACATATCAAATACATATAATAATATTTAATTACTATTTTACTATTGCAGTGACGAAATAATTTTGGTAAAACTTTAAAGTAAGGATAGGTTATTTTAATAGAAAAGGGATCAGCGTCGAACTAATTTACTCTAGCCAAAACGCTTTGTATAATAAATAATGTAGCACAATTACAAAATCACATACTATTTATAAATGGTAAATACATTTTGTATCTAGGGTTGCGAAGAAGGCAATGTTACTGGAGAAAACACGCAGCTGAGAGGAGTATAAGCGTAAGGATTTAATAGTGAATATGTTTGAGGGGCAGGTCCGAAGATATGTCCCGAAAATAGCCCTTGACGTTGTGCGATCTTTAAACGAGATGTCAATTGCTTTTTCCACTTTGTTCTTCGATTCTGAAACCAAGTTTTGATTTGGACCTCAGTGAGCCCCAATGCTTTCGAAAGTTCCATTCTCTTTGAAACACTGAGATATTTATCAAGTTTGAATTCAGTTTCTAGCCTCTCCAACTGCTTGGCGCTGTACGCTTGTCTAGGTTTTCGCTCAGGTCCCGCTCGTCTTGGTCGCCTGTTGTTTTTATCATCTGTTGGTCAAATAAAAAAATTAGTAAGTTATAATACTATTAAGCAAATATATCTTTTTTTAATTCTCATTCTACGCAAGCAGAAAAACACTGCCAAATTGCCACATTTTGCATTTTTTCCCGAGAGAGTCATAAATAATTAATTCTCGGCAGCGAACCCTAACGAAGCGTTTAATTTAACTACTTCGATCGGTACTAAATATCTATATATACGATATAATACAAAGGATTTGTGTCTAAAACCATCACAACCAGGCGACGGAAGAGATTTTATTATCAATATAAAATATAACAATATCATACTTGAGCCGGTCGTGGCGCAGCGCCACAAGGGTATGACTGTAACGCGACGGTTGTGGGTTCGATCCCGTCTCGAGGGAGTGAAATTTTTATCTACGCTTACGAGTATCGACTGAAGCTGAATTAATCTGATTTATACTTTGTAGTTAGTTTATGTAACAGCTACTAGACTAAAGCTCTTACGAAGAAAACGGTAAACGCAACAGAACACACCTCAACATACAAAGTAGCTGCTCTCGCTCAAAATAAACAGTGATTTTTTTCTCGAGTATTAATCAGAATTGTCACAGAGTGTTGTTAAGTGGCTATAAACACAATCAGGGTGTTTGGACTGCGCCTGCGCAGTTTGAAATCTCATATGTCAATATAACATTGTGGCGGGTGTATGGTGTGTGATGGTCTCGCTAACTGAACGTTAACGATTTGCGTAACCAATGTCCCTACGTTGCCTTGATCTGTGCATTTAAACTTATGCTTTTGTTTGTTATAATTAATATTAACTTAGTCTGCTGCAAAAAAATGTTATGGGATTTTAATTGGAATTCAAGTGAATGAACTATTTTATTCACTTATAAAACAAACGCGGAGTTGAGTTACGCCACTCAACGAAAATTGAAAGGGAAAAACAGAATATTTTGACAAGACATTAGGCCCTCTTTGCTATATGTGGTATACAGCGTGAAGCAGTAAAAAAATACATATATAAAACAAAAAACCCATTTATCCATCTGAAAAATCTACAATCCCTATCAAATGTAATGTTAATATAACAATGACGTATATTTAACATCAATAATATTTATTTGCTGAATAAATTTAACATATTGTGTACAAGCAAAATTACTTATTTATATGAATTTTAGTTAAGAAATATAGTGAACGTGATATATGAGCACAATTAATAATAAATTCGTGTATCATCTCTTCTCGTTACACTTCTAACAGCACAGCGTGCTAAGAACTCGTGTAAATAGACGAGCTTTGTCAGTAATTATCGCGGCAGCACCTGTTTACCGACACTTCTGTGCGAAGTCGCGACCACCGTCCGTCGGTCGGTTGGCGACAATTCGACGAATGTCTCTTCGGATGTATCCCACTAAACGGAACACCATGTATACGTATGCAATGTTACCTCACCTCGTTAGTGAGATTGACAAATATTTTTCACATTTAACACATTTTTTTTTATCATTGAACGTGTTTATAGATTATTATTAACGTATTAAATGTAGATAAATGTATGACGTACAACTTGGCATAATATAAAAATAAGCATAATATCCGTGTGATAATAGGTGCTGAAAATATTAGCAAGGCTTACAGTATTGTATGAGTCTTTTTTTTATAGCTATATGATGAAAAATACGTATTTATAGTGGTGAGTTGGAGACCCTCGTATTTCTTTTAGCTTCACGTTGTATCCCGCACATAGCAGGGTTGGCAGAGTTAAGACACACCGTTTCTCATTTTCCGTCGAATTCAGGAGGAATTGCGTGTTGAGTGGCAGAACGCAATGTCTCAACTTAATTTCATATCTTCGAGTGGGACTCGAACCTATATCCTGTCGCGCTTACTGTCATGATTAGCCTTAATGACCTTGGTAATTTATTAAAAAAAATTTTTGAACACTCGATTTTATACATACATTGGTAGGCGTAAAAACGAGAAATCATGACTATGAGTTTAACAGTTGTAAGTTTAAACAGAAAGTTTGAATCATGGCCGGGCTCCATGTTTTTTCTCGGATATGACACATGACACACTAATTTTATAGCCACCGAAATTCCGAGTGCTCATCGCGACTAATGTGACAAAATATGTAGTTAACAAACAACAAAATGTTTTCGGATAACACTAAGATTCTTGTTACCGTGATTTTAAAAATAAAATAAAATAAAATTGTTATTATTCAGATATATATATTAGGTTTTTTACTTTAAATTCATAATAAGGGCTTCAAAATTCGCAATTTTACACTTTAAATTCATTATTTACTTATTAGATTCTGTTCCGCCGTTTTAAATCTCAAATTCGTGATTTTTCACTTTAAATTCTATTCATTAAATCAATACCTCATCCAAGTGTCAAAAATTTAAATTTTCATTTCAAATCTAAATATTAATTAATATTTGAAATGTATGAATACTCTACAAAATTTAAGTTGTGTGCGAATTTACGTAATTGACTATCATTTTTTTGCTGATTTCAATCGATTATTTAGTTATTTCAGCACAGATAGAGCTCTCTCAGTGCCTTCTATATTAAAAAATGAAACTATAATATATAATTACATTATAGTATAATATATAATTACATAAACTATAATATATAATTAAATTAGCTATATAATTACATGAAAGAACCGAGTAGGCAGAAAGACTTGAAATGAGGGAGGTAATTAAAACAATACAATCTTTTTTGGCCAAAATATATAAATCTATTTTATTTAAAAGAAGTCTGCTCCGGGTAAGCATTATCTGCTCATTTCTCTTTGGCGGTGGAAATCGAACTTAAATCCGATATAGCGCCCGGTGTTAAATTTCGTCATGTAGCCTAGCTTACAAAGTTTGTAACAGATGGAAATTAAATAATGAAGCTACCTGTAGCTTGCAACTAGGTTTCATTTAATTTTGAGAAAATTAAGATAAATTAAAAAACTAGTGGCCCACTCGCGGCTTCGCCCGCACACCACCTATGTATAATATTTCCTTTTACTGCATTTGCCTTTAATACATTCAATAATGAACAACTTGTTTTCATAATTCTGATAAAGTGCAAGCAGTGCGTGGCTGCTTGAGTTGATATCATCGACGGCAAGAGCGCTCCCGGCCAGAGTCGAACCTAGGCTTGAGACCGTACACACAGCGTAAAATTATTGTGATTTTACATTTTCTCGAAAAATATACATCCAAATTGTAGTTTGGATGTATATTTTTCGAGAAAATGTAAAATATATTATGCGGATAATCTTCTTTGATGATAAAATAACTTTCATTCGTAAGTTTCAATATCTATATTTAATAAAAATTGACGAAACTTCATCTTGCAATTTTCTATTATTTTTTGTCATAAAATGTTTTAAACTTAAACAGGACATAAGTCCTGTTTATAAAAGATAAAAGATAGATATACGGTTCGTGGACTTTTTATAGAAATTATAAAATCAAATATTTTTGTCATACATGTGACATATATCTGCAGCGTACGCGCATAAAGCAATTCGACGGTGTTTATTTTTATTGTTATTTCATTATTTAAGCCTAAAAATAGACTAGGAATCTCGAATACATTACAAATCACCAATAAAAATCTGAATATGAAAATTGTATAACATAATAGTATAAAACTACGTGATAGGATAGCGTGTGGCGCGTCGCGTGATCGCGCTCGGGTGCGAATGTTCACACGCATTTTATTCTGTTCTATCCTCGTATACCAACAACACGCAACCATCCCCCTGGCGTGTATAATTGATATTTGTAATAACGTTCTAATATATGGAACTTATGTTATATATTATAAGAATTTATAAATTTACTACGATCCCACGTAACAGGGTACCTATCTGTAGAGAGAACTTACTGTTAAGACCTTCCGAGTCTCACTTTTCGCTGAATTTTCAATTAGCACAAGCGCTTTCAGTCATCGGCAATTTGCTAGCTTTTGTACTAGAATAGGTTTCAACTTAATTTACACTTGTATTTTAATAGTATCACGATGATATTTCTTTAGGGGTTATTTTTCGCGACTGCTAAGGAAGAGTTATTAATTAATCCCAGACCCCCTAGACTTACGTAATTATAGTAAAGCTGAAATTTTGGGGATTTGTAGTCTAAAGAGATCAATCGTGGCGCAGGCAATCAATACATCATCATGCTTTCAAAATTCGGCGGAAAGTGGGGAACGCAGTATATTAACAGTAGGTTCCCTATGCCCTAGCGGGAAACAGCGTTAAGTCGATTTGTTGTTAAATATAATTATTGGTAATTTAACTATAATATTGAGGAGGAGAAATTATTAAATTAAATTATTAAATAATTATTCTGGAGGAGAAAATTGTAATTCTGTAATGTTTCATATTTTTACTACCTTGTCGTGTGTGTAATATTATTCACATTATAATTTTTAAAGTAGCAAAGAATAAAAATATTTTCCCGAATAACCAATCAAATGACTTATAACTTTTTACTCTAAAAAGTATTAGTTTACGATTGCAACTTACTTATTAAGGATATTAAAACTTGAACATAGCGGGATTTATACTCGCACCTTTCGGAGATTTTTTTTATCATATTTGTAGCATTTGAAATGAAATTCGCTTTAAATTTAACTTGTAAGTTAAATTTGTTAATTTATTTAATTAACTTTTAAATTTACTAATATTAAAAGATTTCCAAAACAAATATTTGTGTGCAAAATGCAATTTAAGGGACAGGTCGTTAATATGTCCTATATCTGGCATCTATCACAACGATTTCTTAAACTGTTGAGTATCTTAGATGGTTTGAAAATGGTTTTTGTTTAGTTAAATCATTTCTTGTAAATGTTAAAATAGTTAAGAAAATCAAGTGTATGGATGTAAATGCGACGATTGTGGGTTCGATTTCCACACGCTTAGCGGGAATATAATAGATTATATAATAATTATAATTTTAATAATTTCATAATAATAATTTTCATCATTTTCAAAGCATTATGTTGAGTTTCGCCACTTAAGACGTGATGCCTCTCAAATTTGGTGATGTGTGGAAAACGGATTGTCTTAATAGTTGGTTCCCTCTACCTACTACAGCGTGAAATAAATACAAATCCAGTCAAGTGCGAGTCGGACCATGTACCAATTTCAGTAAATGAGAAGTGCAAGTTATAAAAGTTAAACAACTTAAATGAACGTAAATTTTGAAATAGTAAATTGTAGTTATAAAATTTAACGCAGTGAGAACTTCGTGGAACTTAAGTTTGTAAACTTTTACAAGTTGTACTTCCCGTTGATCTATTTGAAAAATGAAATTAGTAGGGAAGCCTTTGTGGGCGAGTTCAACTCGTACTTTACCGGTTTCATTTGTTTAATTAGATATATTCAATTTTGAGAATTAATAAAACTACCCTAAATAAATTGTATTCAATAAATTAGATATATTAAAATGTACCGTAATATGTGGAAGTGGGTTGTTGCGTAGCGAGCCAGTGTGCGTACGCGTGTCCCGCCAGTAACTCCGCACCGTTCAATACGTTTAAATCCGAACAAGTCGATGTTGATGAAACTGAAACCAGGAAGTATTATTATAATTGATTTCAAAATCCATTCATCAATCATATGACTTTTAATTTCTACTTTTGAAGTAAATTATATATAATACATATTTTTTAACATATAAATTACCATTATGTTCATCTCCCGTTTCTTCTATATCTTCTGTATCTTCTGTTTGTGGTTTTTCGCTAGCATTGCCTACATTGGTACCCAGAATATTATCAATAAGAAAATTTTTGCCTCTACCGTCTGAAGAGCTATTTGATATATTACTATTATTTATAGTAAATGGGATAGTATCGAGACAAGTTTTTGTTTTAACAGTCATTCTGCTGGTACAAAGATTTTTACTTATAGAATAAACAGAGTCCACGCTATTATACACATTTGAATTTACTGTAGTACTAAGTTCTCTTTGATCACTATTGTCACAAATCACATCGATCGATTCATTTTCACTATCAAAGTCAGATTCACCGTCTGAATTATAAACTAGATTAGCACACTGCAAGAGTTTGTCGTGTAATGACGGGCCAGAGTCGTTTTCACAAGTGCTTGAGATATCGTTAATTGAATTCATTATTTATATAAATAATTATGGTGCTCATTTATATATATAAAAATAGATGCCATATCAAAAACACGTTACGTTCGCGAAAGTTAAAAATTGACTATTATAGTCAGTTCTAAGTCGTGAAATGGTAGTAATTGGTTTCGAAAATAGGTGGCGCCGAGCATACTGATGCGGAAGCTGTAGGTATCACTGCATTGAGATTCTGTATTGCTACTGGCTGATAATCTGATGGAGGGGATTACGCCATCTTAAGGAGGTGGGGCCTACAGCACCGCCTGTGAAAATTCACACCTTTCTTTTATTTGATAACAAGTTGTATGAGAGCTTTTTACCGCACAATAGATCCCTAAAAGCTTATGATGAGATCTGCTTAGGGAATATTGGCTGGCCATTATTCGTGTGTCATCAATTTTATAAGTTGTTTTGACGAATGTTCCAGTAGTGAATAAAATAAAAATATTTCTTATTGCTTATGCCTGTATACATATATACTTATACTTATGTATACATTTATACTTTTATAAAAAATATCTTTAATCTGAAAAGAATATTTGTTAAAATCTGATTTATTCATATATTCAAACGAAAAAAGATAAAATAATCAAATTACGATCTGTAATTCACATATACCTACACTTTATTACAGTACGGCTTCAAATATTGTAAGTCAAAGTAACGATTTTGCCTGCCTTATTAGGTTATTAAGTAAGCTAGATAGTAAAACGTTATTATTAATATATTAGTAATAAATACGTATTGCAAGTCGCTGCATGTACCAATAGAGCGAGTGCTTTAATGAAAATATCTGCATTTTTAAATTACTAAGTGCAAAGTATTGCTTATTATTTTTTACCGAGACAGCTATCCTTTATTTACATTAGTTTTAGGAATTGCTAAATATATCTTTAAGCTAACTATATTATTAAACTAATCAAGTTTATTTTTTTGAAATGACAAATGTCAATCACTGGTTTCTGTGTTTCTCCAGTTATCGAGAAATATAGATTAATATTATTTTTATCTATATAATTTTTTTTAAAAATAAAAAAAATGGCAAGGGTCAATAAACTAATTAATAAAAATAGATAATATAACTACATATCGGCTTAAACAGATGTAAACTAATTATTTTCGCTAAATAAATAGTATAAACCAATAAATCATCAGAAATTTTAGCTTAGGAAACAATAAGGTTTCTGAATTTTTAAATTCACTTGCACGTTTTTCTTTTTAAGACTATTTCTGCATAACGAGTGGTAAATGGCATGGCAAGGATGTTCAATAAGGCTTACGAAAACGAAGATGCGGAAGATACTAGTAGAGACTAGTATAGATTATATAAATAAAAATAGATTATATAAATAAAATAATAATTTATAAATATTGTTCGTTTGATAGTCCCGATAGTAAGTTGATTGATTGGCTGGTTGGTGATAATGACATTTGAATTTTAAAATTTCAATTTTATTGCTCTTGCTAATTTGCTCTTTTACGTTACGTGTTTTATTTAGTTAATAGTATTTTGAACATAACAATCTCATTAAAAAGGCTACTTTCCTATAGTACAGACACTTAGTCGTTACTTGTAACATCAAACTTTTTTATTATTGAAAATATGAACTATAATTCCTTATTATAATGCCTCTAGCATAATATCACTTACATCCTCAATTTTATTAGTAGATGGAGAATTGAAAATTACATAGAGCCAGTGCTTTCATGAAAGTATCCACATTTCTTAAAATAATTGTTTAGAGATTAAGCTTAAATTTATACTAAAGATAACAAATTCCAATAACTGGTTCATATTTACAACTTTTCACAATTTATCGACTATTTCTATCTAATCTAATTGCTTACTTAAACTTCGTTCATGGCCGATTATATAAAGATACGTACTTACTTTTAAAAAACGCTTTCCTGTATTTAAAAACAATTCCCAGCTTATTTTCAATAGAGAAATTATGTCTGTAATATGTACTGAGACTCTATTCAAATTCTATCAATTAAATACACCTGTTTTCGGGACATCACACCAAATCGATAAAACTAAACAAATAATGAATAGAAACAAATTCTAAATAACTTTTTAAAAAATTATATTCATTATCGATATTATTGAATTTAGAATAATTTAATTTATTTTATTTAAATGACTTGTCTGTCATTAAAAACTTTAAAAAAAGTAAAAATAAAGAACAAAATATAAGTTTTTTGTATTTATGTAATTATTTATTTTACTATTTCATTACATATTATTTAGTATTTAATAAAGAGTGAGAATTAAGATTTTGTCAATTATAAATCCTAATGAAATATTAAATATTTTCATTTCTTGGCTGAGGTCGAGGCAAATTGCGGTGTTGAGTTTATCTACTCTACACGCAATGTCTCCAGAATTCGGGGGGCTAAAGGGAGAAACAGAAGTTAATGGGAATGGAGTGTCAGGGTCCCTCTGTCTACCCTATTATATGCGAGATACAACGCGAAGCTAAAAAAGAAAGAATAATAAATATTAATGTAAGATTATTATAATATTTATAAAAAAAACTTTATAGTTTTAATACGAATATTTACATGCACACACAAAATATCTTTCTTCTTAAATTAACAAGAAACCACCTCTAGATCCTTGTAAGTGAACTTTTCAGAGCTTTCATTGTAATAACAAAAGCTCGTGAAGCGATCGCTTCTACGGTCCACAGATGTCGCTCTATGCCATATCTACGTAAAACCTTACCACGTTTATGTTACTCTTACATGTTTTAACAGATGGCAATGTTAGTTTAGGTTTCCATTAAAACATTTAGATGGCTGTACTATTCTCTATTGTGAGATATATTAACCTTAGCCGATTTTAAATACTGTTAGAGTATAAGCAGTAAAATAAATCTTTCAACTCCTGAACTATACAGTTTTTTGGTTTAAATTTATGAATATTATTTCAATTTAACACGGTTGACGATTCTTAAGAGATGTTATTATTTAAAATAAATATTTAATATGATATTCGAGATCAGTCGCGGCGCAGGGGCACAAGCGTGCGACTGTAAATGTGACAGGTTGTGGGTTTGATTCCCATTCGAGGAAATGAAATATTTAAATTTTGTTAACTTTTACCACTGAGTGCCTCCAGAATTCGGCGGGAAGGCGGGGAAGAAGAAGCAGAGTGTCTTAACACCACGCTCCATCTGCCTCACGTGAAATTTAAAAAAAAAATGTTTTATTCTTATACACATGTTAAATATGCAACCGATGCAATTCAGTGCAAATGTATTAATATAAGATGTATATGTATGCAATAAATTTGGCCCTCCTGTCCCACTCGAACTAAAATTTATTATGATTTGAATTGAACTGAACGTATAATAATATTTTATCTAATTTTATTATACTTACATGAAATGAACGTATTAAAAAAAATATATTAATTTTGTAATATTGCTAGAAATTTATAGTGGAAATGATGGAAATTAAATGGAATTATTCGTGTAATATTGGCTCTTGCTATTTGATATTTACGTTAAAACGAGCTCTACGTACACACTTACGTGAGAGCAAAGAATTTTTGCAATATAGATAAAATGCGATCTATGGAATTTCCATTGAAATCAATTGTAGTTGATTTTTTTATAGTAAAGCGTCGTTGCTGTGTCAATATTGCCTCTAATAAGTTTTTGTACAATGTTCAATAAAATGCATGGATTTAAATTTCATTATTACATGTTTTTTTTACATCCAAATTAATAATATAGTATATTTTTTTATTTCAAAGTCGAAAATAAAAAAATATTGTGTACATATTTTATTCTTATTCATATTCTTAAAACAAAAAAAAATGTGAAATTTTAATCTACAAGCTATTCATTTAACATAATACCTTCTGTTTGTTAATTATTGGTAACTCTTTATTAAATAAAATTTCACACCATGGCGTTGCTTAAAATCTACTACAAATACGTAAGCTGTGATTTTACAATTACAGTTATATTTCTTTTTCTTGAATGTGTATTTTAAAAGCCTCCCACCGCCATTTCTATTGTTACATTTTTAGATATAATATTTATATTAATGTAACAAAAGAAAAGCCTTATTTTTAGATAAATAAAAAAAAATTTATGTATTTTTTTATTATTATTTTCATTCATTTAGTATGTTTAAACAAGACGCCATATAAGTCTTTCTTACGGCGAACACTGGAATGAACCTTCAATGGCCTCTAACTCCTCACTTCGAGGGACATGAGTGAAAATATTTGAAATATTTAGAATGTTAAGTTATAAGTTGAGGTAAAACGTTATAATTCTCGTTAACAAACGTCGGCATTCCGCAAATGTATTTCGTCTTTGAAATGGATTCTAGCAATGCCTTCATTCTTGATCGAAGATGGAGTTAAGCTCAGTGGCGCGTGCTACGGCAGAAATAAATAAAGGTCTTAATATATATTTTTTTATTCTATAGATTTGTAACGGCTAATATGTTCCACAGTTTATTCTTTATCCACTGCAAGTGAAATGGGCGTTGGTTTGTCAGAAAGCTTAGAAGAAGCAATCAGGGTCGAAGTTCCTTTCTGTGTCGGTAATTATACTATACAATGTTTTCAATTAAAAAGTCCTCAAAAAAAGTCCTAAAAAAATTCAGATTCATATTTTTTTGGCTTGTTATGATTTCATATGGAAATTTTTGGTTTAATTTATTATATTTTGTATAACTTTAATTTAATAATATAATATATATATTTTTTGCCGAATGAACCCTATACAATAACGTTCTCTCGTTTAATATTGAATAATCTCGCCGAGAGTGAATGTTTATCTTTTCAATGAGCACCGAAAAATGTGAGGCTCTAAGTAAGTTGAGAGAGCGTTCGCCGCGTCCGTAATCTGCTAAAACAAATTCAACATTCATTAATGGGTATTCGACGTTGAAAATACACAAGCTTTTTGATTTTACTTATAAATTATTATGCTCCAGTGTTTACTATTGAAGTGTAGAATATTCTTTTATAGAAAATGACAAGTTCGATCTGGATTTGTTGATAATTACAAAAATAAGATACAAATATTTCGTAAATTTAAGTCATTTCGTATAGCATAACACACAACGTTCAAGATTAAAAAATGATTACCTAAAAATTAGGATCAACACCAAAAAGATAGTAAACAACTAGATTTTTCACCAAAAATAAATTAATTCTATACTTTGTTACCAGGACTAAGCAAAATTAAATAAACCGCACTCGGAGTAAAGCTTCTGTGTCCCTGTTTACGTAATTAGGATTGAAGAATTAACCCCTCTATATGTTACACTGTTGAGGTTTGGGGCGTTATCTTAACATATACGAAGCACGAGATGAATGCTTCAGTTTAACCTTATTTTGTGTTTCAAATACTCATATGGTTATTACTAGGGTTATTACTAGCAAGTCGTAACTCATATTTTCAAATAGCGCATACGAGACCATGTACAATCATTTTAAGTATTTTATATCTAGCCGTCGCTCTTATATATTTTACACAAAATTTACTTCAACATTCTAATATTACTCTCAGGCTGATGTGGAGATGATAGGAACAAACCATAAACCTTAGCGTGTTTATCTTCAATATTTTCATTAATAAAAGAGATAAATTATTTTACCACGAGA
The DNA here is from genome assembly GCA_037355905.1 of Heliconius aoede. Classification (NCBI taxonomy): domain Eukaryota; kingdom Metazoa; phylum Arthropoda; class Insecta; order Lepidoptera; family Nymphalidae; genus Heliconius; species Heliconius aoede. The sequence goes on along the minus strand of JBAIZZ010000084.1, from coordinate 260,977 downwards.
TTATGAAATATGCTCTACAATAAAGTAGGCCACGGTTCAATGTATAATAATAAGAAATTAATAAAAAGCTCATTGAAAATTAGCGAATGTATTGCTATGTATGAATGTATTACATTCGCTAACTTTATATATACATACACTTCATACATACATTATTCACGTAAGTTCTATTTTTTTTTAGCGTCACGTCGTATCCCGCACACAGCAGAGTAGCCAGAGGGAACCGAGTGTTAAGACACTACGTTCCCCATCTTGGAGGCAATTCGGGTTAAATGGCGGAGCTCAACACCGCGCTTTTGCTCGACACCAGAGCAGAGAAATGAACGTATTATCTAAATAATTCGCCTGCCATGACTTGCCAAGGTAAGTACCAACGTAAGCAAGTTAATATTACATTAATTAAAATAAATGTATCAAAATTTTTGTCAGCTATTTCTATTTTGCAAGCTGACAAAAATTTTATAGAAACGCTGTCGTCTACTCCAACTAGAAAATATTTACTAACGCTTCAAGTCTCCCTGGAGTGAAAAGGTAACGACGTAAATATTACTGTCACTAGCTGTCTACGTGAAGCACTTTGAAATATCGAAATGGCGTCCTTAGGTCTACTTGTCAAACGATTCGAAAGAATTCTATAAAACTAAAGTATATAAGTATAGAAGTAACTTCTTTAAAACATATGTTAAAATGGTAATTAATAGGAATTCTTATGATTTGTAGTCAGTTTCAAAATAAATGTTCTATTTCAGGAAATAAAAACTCATGTAATATATTAAAGATAACAATTTAAACTCTACTCGTGCTTCGATCGATTTGGTAATATAACGCCACAAACCTCTACAATGTAACATTTAGAGATATATATCCCGGTTAAACACGTGTACAAGTGACCACTACTTGTATCACACTAGAGAAAAATAATAATAATAATAATTAAAGCGTTAAATCTAAACTCAGGAAAGATCAATACTTTTGTAGAAAACATATAAAAAGTTAAACGCAGCTGGATTTGAACCCGCGCCTCTTGGAAATCGTCAAATAAAATAACATGTGTCATATTAGTTTACTGGTTGAGAATATCAAGTAGATATTGGTGGGTATATGTACATCCGGCTATCGCGTAGCTCGTAACATATACATATTTCCGGTGAGATTGGATACCTCCACAGATATCAACGGTCCAAATATTGCTATTGTGGACCGTTTTGGCTTTCCCCGGACGTCAAATGTAATGTATTCAGAATACATCATATTTAAGGGAGTATATATATATTCAAACGTTCACAACGATTAATGTAAAATTTGAAATTTAGTCTTATCAAGTAAATTATAAAGCTACCCTTTCTGCTCTTTCCACCTTTCCTGCTGTATGGGGTATGGGATACAAATACATATAATATTGAGAACATATTTTTAAAAAAATATTTATTATGCTTTGGTATGCTCACATATCATTAGCCAAAAAAGCTTTTAAATATTGATCATATAGTCGTACTATCAAAAATATTTGAGTCATTATTCAATTTTTTATATTACAATTTCAATTATTTATTTATGATTTTCAAGACAGTTGTGTGTTGTGTTAGTGGCTAGCGACCGAGAAAAGTAGTTTTAAAACTGGGACAGTGATAGAATTACCGTCGTAAACTCGGAGATTTATTATTCTTGTAAATGCGTGATGTTTCTAAACTTTAGGTGAGATGACGTAAACGCTACCGAGTAGTGCAAATACACAACGGCTAAAAACAAAATATCTCGTGTAATTTCTTGCTTTTATTTCCTTGTGGATATAATTCACAATCGATTAGGTACTCTTGATAAGATAAACAAATCTGAACGACTTTAAATAGAAACAGAAACCTTATGGACAGATATGTTATCCTATTACATTTAGTTTATGGTAGACGTTTATATTTAAGATAAATAACTATATTCTTTCATCTTCACGTTATATCTACATACCTACTGTATACGAGGTACAGCGATTAACAAAAATAACGCCAGTGGCACTCAAAAGGAACCTATGAACCTATTACTTAAACATAAAAAAACCCACACCGTGCTCTTTGCCTCGTTACCACAGCGAGGTAATGGAAATGATAAATATTTCGTTTGAGTTGGAATCAAACTCAAAACCGTTGCTTATGCTTATGCCCCCTGAGCCACGATGGCCTTCATCTCTCTTATTTATTAAATTCAACATATTTGAAAAATAACAAAGTTCAGTTCAGAAAGAGCTTTTAATGTCTTCAATAAGGTAAAAAAAAACTAAAGTAAAAATTGTTTAATGGACTTTTAGAGAAATATCTTGTTATATATATATATTTTTTTATTTTTTACTCACTCATACACAAAATAATCTTAAAGATTTATTTTGTATAGAAGCTTATCTTCATTCATCTTATTGAAACATCACGACTCTGTTTATTAAGGACGTTGTACATTTATTGATAAATCGGAATTTTATTCATTTGAGAAATCCGATGTCTATTTTTTTTTATCCGTATCCTGCTATAACAGGGTAGGCAGAGAGAACTTAGTGTCAATTACGTGTTCAGCGTGTTAACGCCGAGCTTTTGCCGAGCCTTAATGACAAAGCGAAAAATATTAAAATATTAATAAGTAAAGTAATACTTTCCAACGAGTGGGGATTGAACCCACAACCGTCGCGATACAGTCACAATATTCTGCTCCTTCACCACGACGGCCTCTATTCTCCGATGTTTATTGCTTAAAAACATATTTTTTTCTTGGTAAGCAGTATTTTATTTTTAGATGAAAAGTTAAGAAATTACATCTTCCATTTCATATACACAAATTGATTTTTTTTTCCACATTATTAAATACGGCTCCCAATGATGCGTAATGCTCTTTTAGTAGCATTAAATATCAAGCTATCAACTGACAGCGTTAGTGTTTAAATGGATTATGGAACTCCTAGGAACTTCGGAGTAGATTAAAGTTTGATGCCAGCAGTCCAAAGGTAAAAGAGCAAATTCCTCGTATTGCTCTGCCATCAAAATTTTCTTTACAATATTTTTTATATTATATTGTAATAAAATTGTAAAAAAATGTGTCTGTACATTGAATTTACTTACAAAACAAATCCGGTCGAAAGCGAGTCCGACCTGCATACCGAGGGTTCCGTACCAGTTTCAGGGTCGATGTTCTTTAAAGTTTTTTGATTACGAGGTGAATTTTGTGGAATATAGATAAATATTGTGGAATTTGAATTGTAAATCTTTATAACAACTTTTGAATTACCAAAGAATTCTTTGATCCTAAGCACTTTTCGTCTTTTCAAGTATATTTACCTTTTTGATTTGTAGATTAACATTAAAACTGAGCTTTTACAAATGCCGCTATAAAGAGCTGCCATTTCTTATTTAAGTGAGCAGAAAAGTCTTGTAAATTATAAATTATGGCAAAATAAAAAGAAATGTAAGAAATAAGTCCGTTTACTTTCTTAAGTTATTTTATTTTATTACTATCATATTATTGTTATTTTAATATATACAGTAAATTTAAAATAATAGTTAAGATTATACGAGCTATAAAACAAATTTATGAATACAATATGTTTATGTAGACGAAATGTATTTGTTGGTCTTTGTTTTGTTTGAACATTGTAAAAGCAAAAAGACAAAAAACTAGTCATAATTAAAAAATGAAATATCAAAAATTTACTTTGTTTTCTATTAGTACAGCATACGTATTAAATTATTCAATTACAATTTTATTTGCCACGCTTACATACATACATATAATCATACATTATTCCAGAGTCGGCAACGTGTTAATAAAGCACATTGTCCTGTGAGGCTCATTAGTTAAGTACAACGGGTGATCGACGGAGCGGAACTTATCCCTCAGTCGACTGTGAACTACCCTCAATATCAACAGAATCGATACGTAACTGCATGATGGGTGAAGGTTAACATCAAGAAAACAGGAGAAAACTATATTACGTTACAGTTTTATTCTCTATAGTAAATTTGTAAAAAAATATTTAAAAAATTAAAATTAAATCAGCTTCACGCTGTGTCACACAGCAGGATAGGTAGGGGGAGCCTTGTATTGAGACACTCGCGTTCCCCACTTTCTGCCTAATGCTGGAGGCAGAACTTAACGCTACAAAAAAAAATTAAGATCAATAGTATAATTTTTTTATAAATGATAATAGAAGATTTGTGTAAAATAAGGTATATGAGATAGTAAAGTAATTAAAAGATATACTATAACAGTAGGGTAGATTTAAAGCTATGTTGATTACATTGCTTTAACTCAGCTGTAATTACAATTTAAATGATCTCCATTTCACAATGAGACCAAAGATTGTATTTCAATGTTAGTATTGTTTTCTGTGAATTTGGTAATCCAGTTTTTCAGTTCGAAAATGCTTCTTCAACGGTGGAATTAACAAGGCTTGAACTCGTCAGCGTCATACTCTATTGTCAAAGTTTCTTTGTAATCTGTGTATACAAAACGAACCGTCATAGGCACTTTTAATATGAACAAAATATGAACAAAATTTAAAGTTTTAAAAATCTATATTTTTATATATAAGGCGTTCAAAATGTGACTTTTTCTTTTATTATCAATATTAAGTTTAAAAAGTTAATATTGATAATAAAAGTTAGTCTTTTAGAGTTATTTCATAATATTATGATACAATGGATAAAATAAAATATCGTCTATACTAGAAATTATTATGTACATTGTAAGTCAGTACAAATAGTTATAAAGTATATGTTACTGTAGTAAAAATATAGGAAACGGATATGAAAGCGATCCTACTGCGTGAAAACGGATAATATATCGATTTGTTCAATAAACTGTTTATTAAATTGCCGACTGAACCGATACGGATTTAAAGATTGTGGGCTCAAACTATGTTTATTTTCATAACTTAATAAATGTTTTTATAACTTAAAAATTGATTGAATAATAAAGACAACAACTGATAATACAGACACATTCTGATCCTCGTAAAATGTAGCTATATGAGCCTTAAAATATAGGCCACATTTAACAGCTTTTATATACCAACTTAAAGCTAATTCTAATTGTTCATTTATAATTTAGACACATTCATTTACATAGACAGATACATAAAGGCGGCTTAAATATGAAATACCTTTTACGAAAATTAGCTACTGTTTCAAATTTAATGAAAACTGACGTTAATACTATATAACATCTTTGTTAAAAGTTTTCATATCAAAAAGTCATTTTTGTAGGTCATATGAGATATTATTTTGTGTATGATATATGTTACAATATTTACTAAAATGAATGTCTCCATATTTAAAGTATATTCTTAATTTTATCTTATTACTTTAGTACATTTATAAAGTCGTGTTCTTGGATTTCATTCATATTCCTTTGATAATTTTTGAGTCATAGAAGCCTACAAGTTCATTTTTATTAACTTTTTGATATATCAAAAGATATATAACACGCAACTGCTTAAAGATTTTTGTAGCTTCACGCTGTGTCTCTGGATACAGCAGGTTAAATGAAGAAAACTTATCGTTCCGACACGCATTTTCCATTACGTGTAGGTGAACTCAAAGCCGCACTTTGCCTCGACACCATCTCGAAAACAAAGAATTTCATTTACTTGAACGGGATTGGAACCCCCAACCTGTCGCATTAACAGCCTTACCCCTGCGCCGCAGGTTACTCATATACCTACATACTATAGGTATATATAGCATAGGTGAAGGAGAACTGTTTATTTTGTTTTGCATTTTGGGCCGTTGGTTTTATAATTTTACTAATCGTGTGACAGTGTGACGGGGACTTTGTAAGTTTGAAATTTTAACTCTTTGAACTGAAACTACACAAAATATGCAAAATTTTGCATAAACTCAATTTTGTAAACTTCAAACGATTTAAAATGTATAAACGCAGCATAAGCATTAAAATCTTTATAATAAAAGAATAGAAAAGTCAATTCAGTACGTGAAACTTATGTTATTATTTATAGCAAAATGGATTATATTTTTTAAAAAATATATATATTAAGAGTTTTTACTTTAAAAATTACTATAAGGGCGCTGCAAATATAAATGAAATTATTTTAGTAACAAATTAAAATACTAGAGAGAAATAATAGTGACAAACAGAGAGATAAAATTATTGATAATTATAATTTATTAAACAATTTTTTAACTTATTTTCATAGTAAATTATGCGCGAGCCAAATCGTGATCGTTAGAGAATTCGATGGACTCAAAGAATTCCATAACTATGACCATAAATCTTTAGAACAATGTGAGAACTCGCTCTTTGAAACTTTACTTGTAAAGAAAACAATCGTTGCTATCCTAATAACTTAGTATAGACTCTCGTATCTCTTGCATCCCTTAAAAAATGTGAAATGAAAACCAAGTTAAATGTTGACTAATGTGTCGTCTTCCACTATTCATAATTAACTATGTTATTTATATGTATTGCCATGCATATTTTATTATTGTTATTCATTTTTTTATAATAAAATCTTAACTTAATTTATATACCTAAGTGATTAACACTGCATACTTGTACTTACGCACAATACATCTAATGGTTCCATGTTTGCAATAGGTGTTTGTTTATCTACACACGGGAGGCAATTTCCATACTAAGGTATGATCGGATCGAGCGGTCAATTCTACCCCTTCGCAGCTCGTAAAATCGAAGCTAAATATCCCTTTACGATTTCAACCTTGATTGTCTTTATATACTATCACTCCCCTATATGTATAATCAATATTTTATATTTAAAAAAAAAACACTTAGAATTTATATTAATTTTTTGTTCGTTCGTTAGGGATTCCCGCATTTATCATGGAGAGTTTTCTGAAGAACTATTTGACCTGTTACCTGCCGCCGAATTTTCTAACCGTACAATACGTCGAAGCGCAAATATCATCCACTCCCCCTGGATACGTGTCACTCCACTACTGTACGGTTTCGTAGGAACTTCCTTCCACGCCCCATGGAACTGTGGAATGGCCTATCCGCGGTGGTGTTTCCAGGTCGATACGACATGGGTACCTTCAAAAAGCACGTCTATCTCCACCTTAAAGGCCGGCAACGCACCTGTAGCTCCTCTGGTGTTGCACGGGGTCGTGGGCGGCGGTGATTACTTACCATCCGGTGACCCGATCGCTCGCTTGGCTTGTCCCTTTCCAAAAACAAAAAAAAATCGTTTCTGAGCTTAGCGTGCGCCAACTCAGACATACATACAGCAATGTAAAAAATAAATGTAAATTTACCTTTTCGTAAGCTTTTGTATAACAGTGACGTGCTTGTACTTTTTCGAGCTTTCGAATTTTAAAACCCGTAGTTACGGTATATTCAAAGGCTACTTTGAAAAAAATAATGAATGTTTTTGTTAGGGCTTGTTGTTATCGTACTGGCGCCGATTCACTTATAAAAACTCTTTTTATTGTATTTATGTAACAAGCCTTTGAGTTAAATATTTTTTTATTGGAAAATTGAAGAAAATGTTAAATTTGATAAAATTTATATATGTATTCACATTTTAAAATAAATTATTATGAGATTTTAAAGCAAGCAAGCCATTAATTTGCCCTTTGAATTTGTTTTTGTTGTTTGCATGTGGAACATAATGAAAAAAGAAAATTAAGCTATTTAAAATGTAGGCGACAGTGTAACGATAAAATATTATCCAAGTTTCGTAACCATTATGAGAAATTAAAAAATGGTCGAAAATAAAGAATAAAGTAATTTATTTCTTCTACTACATGACTAAATTTGTCCTTTTATCCCTAGAACATGACTTGCTCATTATATTAGATAAGACTTACCAGATAAGTAAGTGTATTGGAGCACAAGGATATCGGACTTACCAGAAAAGTAACAATTTTTTTTTTATATTTATTTTAGAAGTTAATATTTATTTTTATTATTTAGATACATTAATATATAGTATGCGCCATGCGCTAAAACTGTCTTCATAAATATAATACCATATGTAAATAAATGTTTTAAAGGTAATTAACAAGACTGAGAGTATGTTAATATTTGTATTGTATAGTTGTATGAAGTAACGGGTAACGGCACGGGAGCGCATCGCAGCATCCGGCCGCATAGTTGAGATGGCGCCCTGGGAAGGAATGCGCCCGCCCCGGCCCACCTTTTCAAAGCCTTTCTAACAACTTAACCCTTTTGTGAAATCGCCCACGTAATAACCCTAACTTGACGCATTCATCATGTACAAAATGATACAACATAATATTTATAAAGTATTTTATTAAACATTTTTTTTGTAAAATAGATTAATTAAAACTGACATTTACAACAAACAACTATAAAATTCTTTGTTTCTCTAATGCTAGTATACTTAAATAGGTCCTGCTCTGGGAATAGTAATAGTATATTCAATTAGAGAGAGATCGCCATGCGCGAGAGTCTAAAAATACACCAGATTGAATAAAACTTTGAACACGAAGTTTAACGTATCACTTGAAGACGGGTAGGGGTGTAAATTGAGGTTAACGCTAATACGTACATTAAATTTCGATACATACATACATTCATATTTTTATAACTATCTGCATTTGGCTTTAAGTTTCGTGTTCACTTTTCAATTTAATTTAAAATTATTCATACATTACAAGTTGATTTTAAATACATCTATGGAAAGTCGAAAAATATATTTTAAAATTATCTTTTTTTCCAGTTTCACTCTGTATCCAGCATATACTAGGTTAGGGAGAGGGAAACTAGTGCTAAAACACTCCACTCCGTATTGAGTGGCGGAACTCAATATCGCCACGTTTTAAGCCTTCGTACCAAAGCGTAGAAATGAAAATAATTCATTGCCCCGAGTGGGAATCAAATCCACAACCACCACATTACAGTCGCACGTTGTGACCTAAAAACATTAACTACGAAATAAGTAATGGTAAGTGGTTAAATACCTTTGTGAATAAACACTGGAAGAAATTCCTTAGCATCTCTATTATTCATGAAGACATATTTATTTAAAAGTAAATATGCCAGTCTTCTGTAGTGAACACGAAACCGACAGAGCACTTTTACATCAAACATTTATTAAGTATATATATAGTATGCACATCAATATTATGTTTTCTACAGACAGTGTATATAGACGGATGTAATTCCTATCAGGTTAAATGAACATTTCCATACAAACATTTATTATTGGACCTATCTATACGTTAATGTAATATAGACAGAGTATGTAGATATTTAGGTTATTTCGAAAATACACTTAGTTTCCTCCGTAGGAACAGTTTTTAATACAGGGCCTTCTTCTTTTTATTATGTTCAATGAAAAACAACAACAATATTTTATACATTTTCGTATAAATACACATGGAAAAATAATTGAAAGCTGAGACATGCATGATGTCAAAATAATCTTCAGTTTAGTAGTAAATAAATCTACAAAATTGATGAACTACAACATATTAAATATATGTATAACATATCGGCTCAGGCGACGAAATCTTAGCAATCTAATGTTATGGAATATTTAACAATCTCTTATGCATATTTATTTTAATGTTTTTGATTCATAGTAAAATATTAAAAATAAACTTACTATATTATGAAAATGTAAGTAAGTAAAAATGGAATACATTAGGCCTGTCAGTGAATTATAATATTTATTTTTCTATTTATGTCATAATTTACTTGCCAATGTAGATTTATTTTTAAAAATTTGTATGTTTATTACCGAGTATGTATTTGTATATATTCTTACTGACAGGTAACACATAAACTGGAGACGTTTAAATAACTCTTAATATAGTTAACGAAGATTTTCACAACGTAAAATTGAAAAATTTGTTGCAAATTTATATTAGAATTGATTCAATTGTAATATATTGAAGTTGTAATATCAAATAGGGCAGGGTGTGTGAATCAAAACTATGTTTGAACATACTTTATAGAGCCGGTGCATTCAAGTTAGTAATACGACAAGGCAACTGAAGCATACATTGATTTTACGCTTTACAATAACGAGAATGGGTAGTATTCAATTTTCATTGTTCCTTATATAACAATATTGATAGTTTCTACAATAACGATACAAAAGCTCTTATTCTTATCAGATAAAAGCACAGGTTAGAAGCTCATTGACTAGACTTGACAGACAGACTCATTGTTAATATACGCTATAGTTTCTCCATACAATCAACTGTATTAGCAATTAGATATACATGAAATTGACTAGAAGCTCTCTCCTAATATAATTATTACACAATGATAATAAGGTAATAAATAAATCATGTGCGTATTATTATTATTATTTTTAGCTATTTCTACAAATACATAAATAAACCAACATATTTATTCAATAGACAAGAAGAGAGAGAGAGGGAGAGTTAGAGAGCAGTAATTCTATTTTTTAAACATATAATAAAATTTGACATAATTACTTTAGTCTTCTGAACGTTCAATATTTCAATGCTATATTATAGTACGTGTTTATATAGTATCAGGTAATACATATCGAATAAGCTATTTGAGCTATTTGAGCTATTGAGCTATTCTTGATGATTGATTGAATTCACAGGTGAGAACTTTTTCAATTTACGCTCCTTTTGACACGATCAAAATGCATATCTTTCTTTATCTATGGAATTATTTTTTGAAAAATTATTATTCAAACGTTAAAGTGCTATATATCTCTATCAAATTATTTATTAAGTAATTTAAATTGCTGCTCAATAAATTAAATAATGAATTAATGAATACAGCTTATTAAAAGCAATAGTAAAATTGACTACAATATATTGGTTATCATGTTAAGTTAGTTGATCCCTAGTACATATATAAATATGTATGTATAAACCTGTGATAAAATCAATCATATTTGCAGCATAGAGTGCACATTACGTAGGTAACCTTATTTAATTTCGATTCTTTCGTCACACATTTAAAAGGATATATTTTTATTTTTTACCACATACTAATTATTTATTATATAATATATAATCTAAGTATATTACTCTTATTTAAACATCAGGAGTGGCTATCTCCATACAAATACAATCTCATTATATATGTATTATAACAATTAACATTTCGTATTAATTCATTCACAATTTCACAATATCTAACTACACTTAACCACTCGATTCGCGAGTTAAGCCTCGAGTGCCACAGTTTGTATACCGTCTCGGTATTTAAGTAGAGTTCGGTATGTAAGGGAATCACGCGGAGCCCGCGGTGGCGTGGCTCACCTGTGCGTTTGGATTATCGGCTGGCACAGATTGCACGTCAGGGTGAGGGTATACGTCCACGTCCGTGCCTGGAACGAACTCCGGGGGCTCCTCTGGGGGCGCGGCGGCGGGCCGGATGTTGTCCAGCCGCGGGCGCGGCGAGTAGCGCGGCGTCAGCGCAATGCCCCCAACGACTGGGTGCGATTGGCGATTCCCGCCTGTAGTACGTCGTGCATCAGCCGCTCGTTCTCTTGCCGGACTGTGAACAAACATACAGCTTAATCATAGTTAATATTTATCATTTGTTTTTGGATACTATATCTTAAACTGGTGTATTGCAATCGAGTGGTTGTAGGATCTGTGTAAAATAATTGAGGGTAACGATCTGATGAATCTTTTGACGCCAATGTGATGTTTCAATGACGATCATGTCCATTCGTTGAGTTCCGCCACTCAACACACAATGTCTCGAAAATGGGGAGTGGAGTGTGTTAACACTACGCTCTCTCTGCCTACCTTGCTACATGCGAGATGTAAAGAAAAGCTGATAAAAAATGTTAATTATAGGAATTTATAAATATTAAAAATATAAATCTATGTAATGTTAAGATGTAATAAATACCGCTTTAAATAAGTTTATATTAATCATAATGTTAATAAGCAGCCAGAAAATTATTTAGTTAATATTTTTTTTATTTTTGTGTTAGTATTACACGAACAAATCTTATTAAACGCTTGTAATCAGAGTTACAAATATCTACCACGGAGGACATGGAAAGAGGAGACGATACAACGAAGTTGTTACTGTCACGCGACAAGCTCATAAGTATCAAACATGTCATTAAAGTTTCTACTTCGACAGCACTGCTGCCGGATTTCGCTATATAAACGGTTATATCTTTTTTTAAATAAATGTAGAAATACGTTTTTGGTCACAAAATCATGGAGAGGTAGATCTAGGTTTATAATATCAATTTCAAGTCGATATCTCTAAGCGTTCCTGAGATAAAGGCTCTTGACAGACAGTCAGACGGACAACAAAGTAATCTTATAAGGATTTCTTTTTTCTTAAATTTTCCTAAAAATATAAAAACACTATTTATTTTTAGTGGTTCAAACCTGTGCCTACAAACTACGATCCAGTTCTGTATAATATATTGTATTTTCGTATCGCTCATTGAGTGTATTTGCCTAAATAAATTATTATAAATCATATTTCGATAAAATAAGATACTACCCGATTTTATGCCAATAGATGCAATTGATCTGTATAAAAGGCTAAATTGTTATTACATATGCACTTGATGAATAAAAAAATAAAGATAAATATTTATTTAACTATAAGACATTAAGACATTTTGTTCCCCTCCACTTAATAGTGATGGAGGGATATTTTGGGAAGAATGCAACAACACAATAATCAGACCAAAAACCAACTGAGCCACGACACCAGTAAAACGAATACAAATACGTCACGCGCAAGTGTTAAACGTGATTCACGATCGTTGTTCTATGAGTCGCGTATTATTTTTATGCTATTGCTATTTTTAAATATGTTATGTTAATCTAATAGTTCTAACATATAGAAACAAGAACTATAAAACATAAAAATATATAATCATGTTATATTTTGCAAATATTATGTGTAATTAAATCAGTTTCGTGGCGCCATCTAGAATTATATGAAAAAGAATGCCTTTTGGTCACCTATCTTTGTTCTGTTTAAATAAAATGTTAATAAAAATGTTTTAGTACTCCCCCACAAGTTCTTCTTTTAATAAATTATTCCAACAAACTTATTATAATTTCTACGCATATTTTAAATATATTTTACAAGAACAACAGTATTAAATTAAAAGTATAAAATATAAAGCATGAAGTAAAGGCTTTACGTTACAGTATTAAACGGCTACATATTCATACGCGTCGCGACCTCACAACTGGCAACGTAGCACACCAATCTTTTTTAATTAGCTCTCACCCTGTACTGAAACGTTAATAGGCTTAAAAATTCCCATAGTTAAGCTATTTGTTCGTGGAATATTTTTATTTCGCTTCAAATGAAATCAAAATATTTGAAAAATATTTGAATTTGAGGCCCCAGTGGCATCGTCGCGTGCGTCTTACGTAGGTGCGTCATGGTTCATAGGTTCAATTTTCACCTAGATAGATGGAAGATCTAAAATAAATGAACATCTTGAAACAAGTTACGCTACGTAACAAACATACACCACTACGGACCTCGGGAACACTCTATTTATGCCTTATTTTTTTGGTTACATATATTAATGAATATGTATATAATCCTCGTTTTAGTTATTTTAAGTATGAGTTGTCAAATTTTTATTTTCTAGTCTTTAATAAAATAGTTAAGATAAAACAAGGCAAGGCGAGGAATATATTTAAAATAATTTTCATCCACAAAAAAATTCTGTGAATCCATCAGCATAACTTCTGACAGTTTTTAAAGTTGTGCGAGGCAACATTAATGGGCTTTAAGCAAATAAATGTGCTTAAAGCTTTTCAAATTCTTTAAAAACTTTATCCCATTTTAAGGTATTATAAAACTATTATAGGCTTTTGAATTTCTAAAATAGATGATTTCATTGTAAAGTTTGAGAGCATTCTTACTTTGGTAGCTGTAAAATAATTATATTTCTTGTTTGTACAAACAACAATTATCATAAAATAAAACTTAAACCTCTTCATTTTGTTTAATTTTAAAACCTATTGCCTCACCTCCTTTATTTACAACTCTGCAACAGTATATTTGTGATACAAAATGTTATAATTAAGGTCCATATAATATATTATTTAGAAAGACAATATAAAATATTTTTTATTAATACAACTTTTGAAAGATTTTTTCAATGTTTAATAATAAAAATATACAAAAAAAAAAAGAAAAACAAGATATTCAACGAAAGCTTTAGACTTAGACATGGTTCTGATGAAGCAGGGGTCGCAAAATTAGCGAGGGATAACTTTGTTAAGCGCGCTCTGTTTGAGAAAATGCTTGGAATTGCGAATTCTTTGTGTCATTGAAACGATTTTGGCCGTGTTTGGCTTTTAAAGCTTTAAATATATTTTGTTTTGTTTACAATGTATAACGAAGTGATTTTATAAATATTATTATATTATATACTCTTTTTGATCTATGTAGTGAAAGTTGTGGGCTCCATTCCCACGCAGGCTCGATCACTCTGTTAAACAAAACGCGGCGTTGAATTCCGCCTCTTGACATATTATGTAAAATTGGGCGCAAAGTGTGTACGGAAAAAAATTAATTAAAAAATATATATTGAAAAAACAATTTTTATATAATATGATAGAGAATTATCCAGCAATATATGGTTTATCATTTATCTTTAAGTTCGTTTTGTCTGTTTTATAATTACAGAACTTCTCTATTAAGTAAACAACTTATAACAAAATGGAAAGTGTCGCTCGCGTCTTTGGTTATAAATTATGGTTTAATATGACAACTGTGATAGGAATTTTGTCCCTTGTCTAGGGACACTATATAGTGTCCCTGGACAAGGGATAAACCTTACAAACATATGTTTATGTCACTCGGACACAATATGTAACGCGAGCATTCAATGGTTTTTGGATGTTCCCATGACATTTATTTTCCTTTTTTTATATTTTATATATTTCTTCGTTGAAACGATAATACGTTATCGATGACGTTTTTTTTGTATAACCAACGAATGACTTAATTAAAATTTCCTTAGATTGACAATCTATATTAAAATATTAGAATTAATCGTGTTTAATGAGGAAGTTGACTTATTTTCGTAATTAATTTTTATATAATATAAATCTCATCCGGTTATTTAACTTTATTATTTTATATTTATTTTGCAAGTTACTGAAAATAACGATTGTAATGATATTTTAACTAGCTTATTGTTACGTGTACACAAAAGTACGTAATATTAAAAAACCTTCACAAATACTATATTGTTTCTAAACTTTTCAAATATATATTGTAGTAAAGTGGGCTTGGACGCAAAATAATTACAGAAATTCAATTTTGTATCCCTTTATGAAACGCTTTATGAAGCAATCACTGGAAAATCTACTCAGTACAATTGACCTCAAATTAAATTAAAGTTTAATTATTTAACTTTTAAATTATTTCTATTTTGCACATTTATTTGTCTTTCCCGTTCGCTTAAATAAGGTAATAGTGTATTATATACAGCAAAAACGATTTTTTAAGTCGTTTTACGATAAATAATATTTTTTTAGGGTATATATATAGGTATATTTTTATCTATATGTGATATAGATAAAAAGTAATGTATGCGTATGATCAATTGTTGCATAAATCGTAATAGTTATTTCTATATAATTTATGTTCTCTTCAAAAAAACATATATAACACAAATATACATAAAATATCCTGTTCAAGAAATATTATTTAATTTAAATCTGGAAAACTTATTCATAAAATATTTGTATGAATTCTAATGAATAAAAGAAGCAAAAAGTATAAGTTTTGTAATTTTTGTCGGTCTATTATTCGCCTTTTACTTTTACGCAAATACCACATTAATTGTAACTGCTGTTCTGTGCATTTTTAATATATACATACGTTTCGAAGATGAAATTTATTTTTTCTATTACAAAATTTGGTAAAATATTGAATTTTCTTAAGAAATCCACCGATGTATATGAAACGTTAAATTAAGACGGGATACTCAAATTAGATTAACAACGCCATTACACACTGTTACATTATTAATTGAATTATATAAAAAAAGTAAATTAATAAACTAGATCCTGGTTGAATGAACTCAATCAAATAGTAGCCGCGGTGTTTCCGAACGCATTAACTTTTAATAAAGGCTAAATAAATTAAATTTGTTATATACAAATTTTCATTTTCAAAAGTTTTCCTTTAATATGTATAGTTTAACTATAAGTTAAATACTAAATTCATATAACCTAGTTAATCTATTTCTAGAGGCAACAAGAATCACTCATTGTAGTGCAACTTGTATTGATAATATTTTTACAAACTCCACTCCATGTAAAAAGTCAATAATTAATATGTTAGGATCAGATCATTGCGGACAGTTGGCTTCCTTTCACTTTGGTAAAAATATAATTAATAAAAATAAAAAAATTGTTTGTATACCGATGACAACTGGTCGTATAGAAAAATTTAGAAGTAATGTAATAGCAAAACTTAAATACCTAAAATATAAAAATAACCCCAATTTACTATATGAGATTTTTTTCAATGTTTTTAAAAGTGAGTTCAATGCTATATTTACTTCTAAAACTGTCAATTCCAGGAATTTCTTGTCATTTAATGTTTGGGCGACTGTGGGGATTCAAAAGAGTAGACAAAGGTTATATGAACTGTATAGTGAGAAAACATATAACCACAGTGAATCATTTAATCATTATGTTAGGGTCTATTCTAAATTGTTTAAAAAACAAATTTTTGTTGTGTCTAAATCTATAACTTAGGTCCTAAGGACTCCTTAAGGCAAAAGTTTAAAGAAATAAATTGACAGTTGCATCTCAATATATTTTTGAAAATATTATGTATGTTAAGAAAAACATCAATAATTTTACCAAAGTTGGTGATTTTCATAATGTTAACACTAGAAATAGGCATAATCTTGGTGCACCTGTAACTCGGTTGCATCGAATCCGTAATTCTTTTATGGGACAGTGTGTACGCTTTTACAATAGGATCCCAGAAAACGTCAGAGAATTTTCTATATCACGATTTAAAAAAATTGTGAAAAGACGTTTGTGTGTTAAAGGTTATTACCAAATTAATGATTTTGTAAATGATAACACGCCTTGGGAATGAAGTGCTCGCCCCAGTCTGTTTCAAAGGTATCATTGTCACAGATAATTAAATATGTATTTGTTTAAAATAGATTTAAAAAAAAAAAAAAAATAGGTCCCGCTGAGTTTCTTGCGCCGGTTCTTCTCAGGTCTGAGGCATTAACTTTAGTGAACTGGTGGTAAATTATTTGACGTTCAAAAAATGAAGCATGTAACTTCTTATTTTGAATAAAATTATTTGAATTTGAATTTTTGAATTTAAGTTCTCATGTAGTATCTATAGAGTGCTTTCTTAATCTATAGATACTACATTATATTCTTCATTCCTCCAGAGTTCCTTATATTTTTTTGAGTTACGGAACTCGAAAAAAGTGTAAATGAATTCAAGTATACGTATATTTTTGAACAAGAATTCTTTTATTGAAATTCTTTTGTGAAAATAATCAAGGTTAAAATAGTAATTTCCGTCGGATTCTTTATGGAAATAAAAAGAGGTCGAAATTTTGAAGAACAAATTTCTTCACTTAACCTGATTAAGTGGATGTCTGAATACTCTTTCGGTAATTCGATTGATTAAGAGGATTCAATATCAATAACCAGAATTAACGGGAATTTAATGAAATGTGTTCCGGATGTAGCAGGATGTACAGAAAGAGATCGCCACTTTCTGCAACTCTGGAGGCATTGCGTATTGAGTGGCGGAACTTAACGCCGCGCTTTCACGCTCTCTCACTACCCGGAGTGAAAATCGAACGCAGAACCTTCGTGTTTGCCGCATAGTCGCACTCTTGTTCCCTTGCGCTACACCGGTCTCAATTTTTAAATAGTCATATAGAGTTCTTAAGAGATTTATTATTAAACACAATTTCTTCTATAATTAATATGTCCTTTCTTTCCATTTTATAGTAAATATTGAATATAAGTAGATGGTACCAAAAGATGAAGTAGAAATTAATATGAATTCGTAAGGCACTAAGACGTTATTAGTTTTAAGAATGTTGTTCGTAATATAAGCAAATTTTGTATCTAGTATTACATCGCAGACTTGCTTAAATTAAAATAGGCCTTCTAATATTATGAAAAATTACTTTATTAAAAAACTTTATTAAAATAATTTTAGTGTTTTATATTCGCCAGCAACTTACTAAGATGAAAACTAGAACGTTTTTTACAACTTATATATAAACCTGTGTTCCTGATTTTTTTTATGAATCTAATTTTTTTAAGTAATTTACTGAATCGATACTAACTATAAGGTCAAAAATCATAAATCATAATAAGAAACAAACAGGAAGAAAGTAATCCGTTTAGATTAAATATAAAAAAATATGTTAAAAAAAGATTTTTCCAAATTTATTAGTACACAAAGCTCGAATTATCAACAATAGATTGCAGACTATCATACAAAATGAGGTCTTCCTTAACTCTCCATAAGTTTTTCATTGTTTTTAAGACAATATTTATTTATATATGTACGTCATAATGTCCTAAATCTTTTGATAAATAGTAATTTAATAAATTATAAATAAGACTATATTTTTTACTTAATGAAAATTTAAGTGATACATTTAAAGAAGCAAATAAATAGTATTACTTACTGAAGTTCAAAGCTAGAGGCAATTGAACGATAGCTTAGTTCCGTTCTGAAAGTGTCTTTAAATTTAAATCCAATAAAAGAACTATTTGTGTCAGGTGGTAAATAAGAAAATAAGTTAATTATATATTGTTTTATTAGTAATAGAAAACAAAAAACTCCATTACCGACACCATTATTAGTAGAATATTGTCTCCATCGATCTCTTGAGTGCTTAAAAGTTATTCAAGGTTGAAAATCTAAATAAAAAAAAGTGACAAATTATATTAAGAATCAGTAAAACAAAAATTGTAATAAATATCTACAGTAATTGTATGTATAATTTTATTTTATAAACCATTATTTCCCTAGATATAACGATTCTGCGCGGTTAATATGTTTTATATGAGTGATTTATATGTTTTTTTTGTGAAGATGTTGATTTAGTAGCAAGTAACTTCTCAATACTTGCTGGATTATTTCCAATTAATGGACTGACTTTCTTTCTTATTTGACCGGCTTTTACAAAGTTAGCGCACAAAAAAATATATTCTACGATATTAGATTATATATGTACCTATAAACTTTTTTGATGAATCACTGTGTATTACAGAATATGGAACTAAAATCTATTATCTAGTTGGTATAACACAACGATGGAAATCTTATTAGTTTTAGAATAGCTGTCACATCTTATGTTCTATCAACGCTCTCCATGAATCGTGAATATGAGAGTGAGGCCAATGCCCTCGTGTCTCCTCGTCTTCTCTCGCCTCGCCTCTGAATAAATCCAGTTCTTCAACTGAATAAATCGACAGTGGAGATAGCCAGCACGCTTGCAGCCTCCACTTACTATGGTCGTGCCAAGATTCGCTAATAGGCGCTTCACAAGAGTCTTGATGGGGCGTCACAAGTGGTGATTCAGGGGAAAAAAAACTTTTTCATGATTTTGACCTTGTTATTTTATTGATTAGCTAATTGTTTACGAGAATCCAAAAATGCAAAAACCCTATAGTTTTAGACTTTCGACTTTTAATAGCTTTTTTAGCACACACCTATACACTATGGGCCCATTTGATATTTTATAAGTAACGATGTACTCTTATTCTCTGCCAAATTTCACCTCTATTCATTTTTTTATTAATTGTTATATAACTTTAGCGGATAAAAGGTACTTTACACACAAATCTGATTTTATTTATATAATATAATTCTTCTGGTCTTCTTAATGAATTGACCTAAAAGGAATTTTGATATATTTTGGGAAGCCACATCACGTAGAGTAGAGACGAAAATCTAATATTACATGATGTATCCTTTCCTTTCAATCCTATAATAATTTAATCGAATTCACGGTCAAATACTATCAAATACAATGTGAGATATAATTTGACGTCCAATAACATTTGTGTGTACAAGTTTTTAAATATTTCTAATTTTCAACGCATCATGTGAACTATCATCATATAAATAACTCCATTGGAGTGCTCTCACTCCATTCAAAGTGGAGCTCAGAAAATGTAATATAAAGTAGAATACATGAAGTAGTTGCTGCGTCACTAAGTTTGTACCTTATGTGCAGCGTGCTATTGAAATATCTCGTGTTACACTTTTAACTCGTTTATATATTTATTGTTAAATACGTATAATATATATATTTTTATTTAAAACAATAAAAATATTTGGAAATTATTCATAGCTGTAGGTAAAATTACAGAACTAATTCTGGTAACACATAAGGTTCCACAGTTTATTTTAGTTAATAAAATATGATTTTGAGCCACATTATATTATGAATACAAGATGGTTGTCACTCTGTTTTTAATTTGAATTTCAGTTTAAAAGTTTGGGCTCAAGTTTCCAAACAAGTTCGTCACTTGTTTTGAACGACCCTCCAAATTGTATCAAAATTCAAAGTATTTAAAAAATCAATTTCATTTGCTTTATACTAAAATTTCTAATTTCACCTTCATCTACTGTATACGCTATATGGCTACGAATAGTTTTAATTACTTATTTTGTATAATTAATAAATTATGAATTTATATTTATCAATATTTATAATACAATAACTAATTAATTTTTTAATATTGCGTTTTAATATTGGAACTGTATATTTTTTCATTAATTAAGTCATACAAGCATGTAAGATGAACAATAGCGTACAGCGTCTGTACAGGCACAGCATGACCGAAGACGGACAATGCCAACATCTCCCCGCTTAAACAAGAGATCAACATAAGGAAACGTATCAATCGACTTCACATGAACAAAAATATTATTAATTGAGGTCGTCGTGGCGCAGGGGCACAAGAATGTGGATGCGTGAGATGGTTGTTGATTCGATCCCCAGACAAGGGAATGAATTATTATTTATTAATATTTCCGTTTCTTCGCTCTGGCACCAAGACGGAATTCGAAGCACAGCGTTGAATTCCGCCACTCAACATGCAATAAATCGAAAAGTGGGGAACAGATTATCGTAGCACTATGTTCCCTCTGCCTACCCTGCTGTGTGCGAGATGTAGCATGAATATGATATTTACTCATTCAAAAAATTTTATTAAAAAATATAATTTTCAAAAAAAATAAATATAAAATACATGTCTTAAAAAAAGCAAGCATAATTTAAATTGTTTTATAAAATAAAAAGTTACAATAAAAATCGAACTGAGATAACATAGAAAAATATAATGTGGTTTCTTTTTAATCTCTAGGCAAAGTATTAAAATTTGTTCAACCTTTTCGGGGCGAACAATAGAAAGACAGATAAGAATAATTAAAAAGCTTTTACTTTGACTTGGGTTAACGACCGACCACTACCTAGTCAGGTATTTGATCTTGTCACTAAACACTGAGTTACTTCAAAAAACTTAGAAATTTTATTAATATAATATACCTAATTATGTACCTAAACATGCTTGTATTTAAGCTACATTAGAAGTTATGTTATTTAAGATACAAGCATGTATTATTTTTCTATCGAACGATATTTCTACTCTTTCTAGTGGTCAATTCAAAGAGATTTTTTCCTAAGTGTGGAATAACACTTTAAAATTGATCATATCAAAGATATTTTGTTTAGTGCCTTTTTTTATACAAAATAAAATTGTTTCGTGTCTAAATGGCTAATAGGTCTTAAATTTATTATTATTTTAAGTGATTTCAGTCGTTTCAAAAATACTATACGTCACGCTGTATCCCGCACACTGCAGAATTGACAGAGGGAACCTAGTGTTCTAGATACTCTGTTCCTCATTTACCGCCGAATCCTGTAAGCATTGTATGTTGAGTTGCGGAATTCAAAGTCGCACTTTGCCTTCGAAGCCAGAGCAAAGAAATGGAAATATAAAGCTCTTCGAGTGGGATCGAACCCACAACCAGTTCCGTTTACAGTGACAATTTATGCCCCTGCCTCACGACTGCCACGGCCTTTGTTATTGATTCAGGCGAAAAATACAACGACTTTCAATTTGTAAACGCAGAATGATAAAACGTGTCAAATGCCTATAGTCTCAGTCAAAAGTAATTAATTACATTAACATTAGGTCATAAATCAATTACACTCTGCGGTGCGAAGCTGTAAACGCCGCTCTCGTCAGGTGCCAGATTATTTATGAGTTTAGGCTCATTCAACCTTTTTACGTATATCCACCATTTACGTATGCCACGCATATGTATACAGACGTCCAAGTGATATACGCTTTGATATTTTTTTTATTACTTATACAGATAGTTTTTTTCGTCGTAATCAAATGAGGCCAGTTGTGGCGAAGCGGCACATGCGTATTACTGTAAAACCGACGTTTTGTGGGTTCGACTCCTGCTCGAGGAAATGAAATATTAATATTTTCGTTTGTTCGCTCTGGTGTCGAAGCAAAGCGGGCGTTGAGTTCCACTACTTAATGCCGCAATGCCTCTGATATTCGGTGGCCTACAATATTCAATACATACAGGTATACAGGTCTAATTTGAGATTGGATTTGTATATTGTCCAAATTCAATAGGAAAAAATATTAACTAAGTTAATTATTTAGTAAATATATTCACACATTTTCAATCCGTCAATGTCAGTCGCAATCGAATACTATGGAATATGACAGAACGAGGCAAAGCGCGGCTTTGAGTTCTGCCACTCAACACGCAATGCCTCCGGAATTCGGCAGAAAGTGGCGAACGGAGTGTCTTAACACCGAGCTACCCTGCTGTGTGCGGGATAAAGCGTGAAGCTGAAAAAAAAAATACAGAACGACAGATTACAAATGAATATCAGAATCTCCAATTTATATCGCGTAAAATATGTTTATTATAGTTGTTCGACTAGTCGTAAGATCAGTCGCAAAATAGATATCTGAATCGGAGATAAAAATAGCTTAAGCACGCTTATAATTTTCTGAGATTGGAGGGTTCCGGAAATGAGGTGGAAACAGCTTTGCCAATTGATATTCAATGTCTCCAATGACGAGGAATGATGTATAAACGGATATATAATTTAACGGTTATTTTTTTTCGATGCTTGATTTTATATAATATAAAATTTTTTTATTTATGCTAGTTGTATTATATTTATCGGATCATATTTCTTATATACATAATATTTTTTTTTCTATCGTGGCCTTTTCTTCTATCCTTTAAATACATTCTTCACTTCCTATATATTTTGTGACGATTTTGAATATTAGGTTTCTTAACAGCACGTAGAAAATATATCTTTTATACGAATATTATTTTGCATCATATTTTTTGTGATTATTGAACATGTAAATATACAAATAAGGTAAATATGACTTATTCAGTTTGTATATTTATTAAAAAAGTTTACAATACGATACGTTATTATTTATGTATAAACTCATCAGCACATATAATTCATATTGTTTTCAGTTTCATAAATAATTAACTGCTTTTTTCAATATAACTACGCAATCAAGTAAATATTTTGTAGTGTAGTTATTAGTTCGAAAGAAGGCGTATGTATGGACGACAATTTATTCTTCTATTTATGTAGCAGAATTGTTTTAGAATAATAAATAAAATCGTGGTTTATTATATAAAATCACCATTGTGTTTCTTGAAAGATATATTTATATTTTCATATTTTTACTAGCTTTTTGAACCGAATTTTCTTACAATGATAAGATTTTTTTTGTCTTGTATGCCATTTACATTCACGACAATACAGTTTATGTAGTCCTTTTTATTTATAATTTTTTTTTTAACTTATTTAATAAAATATTAAATTTATATTGGTACGAGATCCACAGAACTCATTGGTATACATCGTCTCTACTTTTTCTAGCACATGTTTAAGTTATTAAAATATTTTACATATCACTTTATTTAAGGATTGGAGTATAAATGAAGTCGTCGTTGCTAAGACTGCTTGCATAAATATATTTTCACGATGAAATTGCGCTATGCGTAGTTTCTAAAATAGAAATATTACGAGGGAAGAGAACTGCCAGCGCTTATAACACGGCAAAGTTCTTATTTGTACGAAAATAGTTCGCGGTACGGTAAGTGCTATAAAACACATTACGTAAATATACGGATTGTGCTTCACTTTACCAAACATCAAAAGTATTTCACGTACATATATATATCCCACTATTAGTAAAAACTACACAAATTGAGTGACAATATAATGTCAATTTATTTTTAAATATTAAATATTATGTTTCTGATCGAAGTTATTTGTTTGAATTTGATATGATTTGATAGATTAAATAAAAAAAAACCGGACAAGCGCGAGTCAGACTCGCCCACGGAGAGTTCCGTGCAAAATTTTAATAACTCGAGCTTTTTCTGAAATTCAAGCTTAGCTTGGCCAGAGTTTTCATGTGTGCCTTCATTTGAACCAATTTTTAGGCCGTTTTAAGGCTGTTATTTTTTAGGATGTAACCACAAATGCATATTTTCAGATTTTTCTTGAATTAGTACTACCCTACATGTAGTACCCTTTATAGTGTCGAAACACACATTTTTTTCCGATGGAAGTGGCCATATCTCGCGAGCGTTCCTGAGATAAATGGTCTTGAAAAACAGACACGACAAACAACAAAGTGACCTTATAAGGGTTCCTTTTTCCGTAAATGGTACGGATCCTTAAAAAAATTAGGCATATATACATACATATACAAAACGCTGACTTACTAAAATAACCTAGTTGCCAGTATTCGTAGAAACTAATCCACGAGCCACAACCGAATGCATGTCGCTAAAGATGAAAGCTGCTCATTATCTATCTATAAGGAGGGTGAGGTCAGGGCGGGCTAAGTGGACTTTGACACTTTGTGGCACTTTAAAGCGTAAAGTTATTTTAGACCAGTGAACATGTTACGCCTTATATAGCCGTACCTATATTATCCACTTGGCATGTTGTTTATTTTTTTACAGTTTCCCGCCGTATCCGGCACTTTGCAGGGTAGGCGGTGGAAACCCAGGAACCCGGTGCTAAAATATTACGTTTGTATTAAGACGCTTCCTTTCCCCACTTTCTACCTAATCCTGGAGGCATTCTATGTTGAATCGTGGAACTCAACCCAGCCTTTTGCCTCCACACCAGAGCAAAGGCATGGCTCCACCATCATACGCATCGTCACTTACGACCAGGTGAGATAGCCAAAGTCAAAAGTCAAAGTCAAAATCTTTGATATCTACCTGCTAAAAACAAAGTTTTGTTAGGCACGCCATTTTGATTCAGATTTCAGCCATTCACCTTGACAATATGTGGGCGTTACATGTTGTATGTACGTAGGTGTTAAAACCATATGTACATTACGCTATTCACTAATATGTACTCATGGTTTACGGCGGCTTCAACGTCTAGACAAAAGTCTTTAAATCGTTAACCATGCAGTTTAAGTTTACTGCTAAGTAAATTAAATTGCAAATAAACCGAAGTCGTGATATTAATCTCTTTTCTATTTCTCTTGAACTCTACGTGAAATAATACAGAAAGCTTACAATTTGAAGTTATTTAAAAAATCGTATAACAATTAATCCGTGTAATTAAGTAAAGGTTAATCCCTTTTGTAAGGTTAATTCAGCTAAATTCGTGAAGCTAAAATTACATAAAAATTGATATTATATAATATATAGTAGGTACATAAGAGGCAAACATCGTAAAGGCTCAAACATCTTTGATGTACCGTGTGGACTTACAAGTTTTGAACTAATGGAGTGTTCTGTGCTTTGGTGCTTTCATCGAAGCTCTTCAGTAATTTATAGATGTCTATACACATGCTTCTGTTTCAAATAACTACGGACTGACATATGCGATGCTCTGAAATATACTCAATCTTTAACACATTTTATGGAGCAGTCAGTCAGCGTATGTGTATATGTTAGTGAGTTTATATTTTGAACATTACTTATATATCATTATTAAAATATTTCATATTATCAAAATGTTATTTTGTTGAATTATATCAATTTTGATTGCTCCATAGGCAAATGGTATGAAATAGAGCTATTATATTCGCCATGTCTGTCTGTCTGTCCATCCGTTTGTATGTATTATATTACATATTTCTATTGTTGAATATGACATTTGTCACTCCTACTTAATTTTCAAGAAAGTAAAAAAAAATAGTGTAGAAATATATACTAGTATATATAGAATAAAAATATTTTTAAATTTTACTTACCCGTTTAGAGTGTCTACATATATTTATAGATCTTAGAAATAAAACTTTTTTTTTTCAAATAATTCGGTTTATAAGATAGAAACTTCTAAACACAATATAATTATAGCACTTCCGATAACAGTTAATCAATTATAAGTGCTACATATTCCTGATTGATTTGGGGACAACAGATCGGACTGATGTGTTGTTATGGATGAGGCGTTCAGTCATGTGTTGGGAATAGCCAACACTGTGATATTCCCATTAAAAGCTTTATTTTTTTCTACATAATATATAATAATATTTTCTATTGTATTGTTCGTTACGTCTTCGTTAAGACCATTTTTAGAGAAAATCTAGAGAGATTGCGTGGAGGTCAAACTGAAATTAATATCAAGTATGCATCCATGTCTATAGTTCCTTGGAGCATAGAAAATGTAAATATCTAAGTCAACATGAATATAAGTTGTATGAAAATTTGATCATAATGAAAATCTTTAAGGCCCTTCCAGTGAGTAAGATTTTGAATTTTGGTTTCAAATTAATATTTACAGCATAAATAAAGGATAAAATCGAAATAGAAATATGTATTTACTGTTATACATAGAAAATATCTATTATTTTTGTACTTAATTTTATTCTCAATGATTGAGACTATGCTTTTTATAATATATTAGCAACCCCAATTTGGCTTCAAGTGTATATTTATTGTTTTATTATAGTCGAATTTTATCATATGTTGACATAAAATTTAACCTCTATTATTCTGACGTATAAATTAGGTTACTGCAAAGTCTCACATTAATAATACTAATAGAAGTAGATTTGTAGAAAGTAGAATGAAATATATTTCATATATTTACTATATGTGGAAATAAACAAAAGAAACATTCGATATTCTAATTAATCGTCGTAAAAATAATGAGCTATCAGAAACACTTTGTGCTATATTAACACATAGCATATCATCAATCACGCTCGCCGCAACTGGATCATACGCAACAGAATAAATTTCAACGTTGAAATGTGTATATAGATAGATATAATATAGATAGATAGATACGTTACTTTTTTGTAATTTATTTATCTAACTGAACGCAAACCGTTTCTCCTCGTCGGGCATTTTGCTGAAAATATATTTTCTGTAATTTACTTTCTTATGAAATAATATTTTTTTTATGATAAACATCAGTTATCCTATTATTGTCAAAAATAATTTTTAATTACACTACCGTACCAAAAATAATTTCTGCACATTTTCATAATATATATATTAACAAAACGATATATTTTAGGTCTGCGTTTGATTAATTATCAAACACTGATAAGGAAAACAACAGCTACCGTCATATTTTCTTTGTCCTCGTTAAATCAATATAAGGACCAACTGACTAGTCGATAGAGAAGAGTCATCATTGTGAGTCCAAATCCCACTCTATGCGAGTAGGAATTATGTAATATAGGTTTATATGTAATTAAATATCTTCTACTATCTATTTTATATATATTTTATGAACGTATAGAGTAAGCATAGTTGTGTACATGTCTTGTACTATCAGCTATTTGTAAATTGTAAACATTTTCAGTTAATTGTAAAATGGAGAAACCGTGCGCCTAAAAATAAAACTAAAAGATGTTCCTACTACTTTTTACTCAAAATACTTCGCAATATTATATTACGAAGTATTTTGAGTTTGAATTATTATTATTATGACTCGTTATATACCATGTCGCAGTGGAACAATGTGCGAATGTAAGCGAGATGATTGTGGGTTCGATGACTACTCCAGATGAAGAATTATTTTTTCTGAGTTTGACAATATGGGCTTGAGTTCTCTCTATTCTATTATATAATAACTCGTTACTAGGATCTTTCACCTTGTTTTGCTATGTAAGACTAAACATGAAGCAAAAAAAATATTTTTAATGTATTCAAAGTTTAGAAAACGTATATAAATATGAACTTATTGGGGTTAAAATTCCTCTTCGTTTTTATATATAATGTTGCATAGCATATCAACCAATATTTTTGATGGCAAAAATCCTGGTTGATATGCTAAAATATATAAATATTTCACTGTATTTATATAAACTTTAATTAAATAGGCTATAGTTTATTATAACAGAAAACTTGAGGATATTAAAAAATATTAATATTAATTTAATTTAACAAAAAATACATTACAACGTATATAAAACCAATAGAGGCACAATTAGGTCCAGAAAAGCTTATTAAAATTGAGATACTCCTACACATTTCTTTCCTCAAAAAACAAATATTAAATATTCTCTCTCGATTGAAAATTGCTTTATTAGGACTTTGTATGTACTACAAAGTATCAAAAGATCTTTCATCAGTTGATATAAGCTGTTAGGACGACGCCATGTGAACTTTTCAAACTAATAATAAAGTTCTGCTAAATTAATGCCATATATTATTTACAGCCAGTTTATTCTGTTTGAGATTAACTGATAAGATTTTTGTTTAAAATTTTATTTTAATTTGATATATATTATGTATCAAAAGGTATGCGATATTTAAACGTGTGTATGATAACTACTAATTCTCATCTTTACCAAATCTTAGTGGACTATAGCGGGTACCGTTGTAGTGTTTTTCCTACATTTATGACTAACCAAGGGGATACAGTAAAATTTGATTGCTTCAGGCCATATAAAAAAAAAGCAAAAAAAAAACGAATTAAATACAGAAAATAATTTTTTTCTTAAATAATTATATTTTTTAACCAAAAAAATCGACTTCAACCGGATCTTACAATCAAGACGTAACCAAACTCTCATCAAACTACCCTTGGAGTATATCTTTCCTTACCAATAAAAAAACATCGAAATAAATAAGAGTAGTGTCCATCACAACGGAGATGCAAGATTAATGCATAATTTTCCACACGACCAGCATATCATATATGTAACCAGAAGATGTGGAATGGGCGACAGGTATCAGGGCTCGACAGGGTTAATAGGACACGCCTATTGACGTCATCTAAATACACACGTGTTAACCCTTTGTCTATTCGACGACTTACATTATCACAACAAAACTTATCGTATAACGAGGTTGAGTTTTTATATTCTCACTAACTTATTTGTTTATTATAATTATATAGTTATTATACCAAGCAGTATTATAATATTAGTAGGATTTGTAACATTGAGGGCTTAATAAATTTATATCTCTAAAAGTATACTTTAAAAGTATAAGAATGCGATCGAGTTAAGGTCATACATTTGTCAAACACAAAAATAAAAAGCTGAGTAACAGAATGAGCAAATTCTAAGAATTTATTTACTTGAAAAAATCTTGTCGTAGTATTTAGTCTTTATACTTAAAAATATATATAAAAATTAACGATGGTGGTGTTATATAAAGAATGTCACATAGAAACTATAAATTATTCTGTGTCAACACGCAATCCATCACCGATGATGAAACAGCAATAAGCGGGTGACACAAAGTCGAAGCGATGTGCTCTCACTGTCGAGGGGTTCGAATCAAGCGTGAAATTAAAAAAGTTCTATATTCCAAGTGTACGGGACGTAAGAGTAAATATGGGTTTGCGGCACTCGCTTTCCTCGCCTCAGTGATTAGCATATTACAGAGATTCAAAGCTGACGCACAACACGCTTTAATTTAATAATATCTTTGTATTATTAAATTAAAACGTTTCTATTATTAAATTTTCTTTTAATTTTTCCAAATTTGATGCTAAAACCTGAAATTGGTTCAAGTTACAAAAAATAATATTTGCTATTAAAATATTTACTAATTAATAGGTCTAAGATATTTTAAATAAATGGAATGAATACAAAATTAACGCCATCGTAGCACAGCGTGTGACTGTAAACGTGACGGTTGTGGATTCGATTAAATGTAGATTTGAAGTGTAAAAGGATGAAATATGAAATTATGGTGAAAAAGTTATCGTCATTATACTCTCACTCTGTTGTTTTTCCTTTCTATGTAAGAACATATATTGATTGTTTGAATTTTCTATTTGAAAAATTGAAAAATAATTTCCCTTCAATTTAAGTTTAAATCTGCTTACGTTTGTAATATATATATACTTATAATTACTTGGCTTACTGAATAAGAAAGTAAAATAATAATATATTTATTTCGTCAAAATTTTTAGTCACTTTCTTTGTATCCATAAGCAAATGTCGACTTTGCAGAATTTTCAATTATTTGTAGAGATTTTTAAAAGAAATAAAATACTGACTAGTATTTGCTTATATAACTTATATTTTCCACATCTTAGCATGGCGTTTATTTTATTTCGTTGTCATATATTTTAAAAATATCGTAAAAGAGAGAAATGATCTCACAAAACGATAACATAGTAAAATTTCTTACTTCGTTTAGTCAAAACAAGCAGAACGTTTACAAAATGGGAATATTTTCATTTTTAACAGAGAATTTAAAGACAATATTTGAAATAGGTCAGTCAGTAAATATCTGTATTCATAGAGCTACGTGAGATATGATGAAAATATTGCAACTGTAGATTAGATACCTTCACAAAAAAAGTATAGGGGGCGAACAAAGTTCAAAACACAATAGAGGTTAATAACTAATGTCACGTTCTGATAAATGTGTGTTATGTAATTTAAAAAAATGAAGAATCACTAAGTTTTTTCATTTACCCTGCTGTACGGGATACATCGTGAAGCTGATTTTTAAATATGTCCCAGTTAACACATATAGTAAAAACGAATACTTTTACTATCATTAAAGTAATAACGTTTATTTATGTCACTGACCTATTTAAGCACTAGATGCACCTTTTTGAAGTTTCTTACGTGTCGTCGTACGCTCAGCAAAGACTCGGCGCTTTTAATACTTTTGCTTTTTTAATCGTTCGAGCTTTAAATCTCCCTGACGTGCGTCATATTTTATGTAAATTTTTACTTTCCTTTTGATAGTATAACTTACGTTGTATAAACTATTTAAAGGATTTTTTTTTTTTCAAATATATTAGTTTTACACGAAATAGACAAGGAAATAGTAAAAGCTTACTTATATTCAACGAGAATACATAAAATTTTATATGGTGTCAGTGATCAAAACAATTCAACCTGTTGCTAGCAAAAACGTAACTTGGCAAAGTGCCTAAACTGTGTGTAACGGCCACCAAGTGTTGAGAACTTTGCTTTATATGTCCATAGAGTAATAAAACAATTCTCCTCGGTTTAATAATACATGAAAGGACCTGCGTATTTTAAATACATTGTTGTTGGTGTATCTATATACAATATAATTATATCTAGCGTATAAACCATTTAATTCCATATGGAAATTTTGATAGATTTTTTTTTATGGGAGAGGACAAGGCAAACGAGCGTTCGGATCACCTGATGGTAAGTGATCACCGCCGTAATTTTCTAAAAAGAGTTAAAATCTTTCAGAATATTTATAATTTCAATTATCAAGAGTTAAATTTTTTTGTTACCGTATCCGTAAATATAGCCTATATTAATATTAATCATTATCATTGATCATTAGCCCAGTTTAATATTAATCAAATAACGCTAGATTGTAAAAAACCGAATTTCAAATACCTGCTTCAGGCATACTGAATTGAGTTTCTTTAAAATGTATCATCGTGAAATCTTTTAAAATTATAAATGAATATATCGACGTAATTAATGAAATATGCTAATATTTTAGCTAAGGAATGCTTTGCCCTAGATTTTCCGTAAAGTGGAGTAAGAGGCGGTTAGTCACAGCGATCTTCTCTTGAATAACCTACAAGAAATAAACCAATGCGCATATTATACACATGTTACAAATTGTAGACGAAATAAATTAAAGTAAGGGATTTTAAACTACCAATGAATAATAATAACGATAAGCTCACAGGGCAGGTTGTAGTGAGCGATTGGGTGGGAGTTGCGATTTTACGTATCGTACTCCTACCGAAGACTCCAGATGAGCTTTGTGGTCTTTTCCCCACCTCTGTTGTGTCTCCATAGACCAACGGATTGAAGCACAAAAGCTATATGGTTGAACGAGATTTTGTATAACAGAAAAAATAATTGTAATATTCACAGTCCCACCTTAAATTTCTAGATTTGTGATAGTTCGTACGCATAAGCAGGTGATCAAGGTCAATCAAAAAACAACATACTTAGATATATTAATAAATGGACTCCATATCTTCAATATGAAATTCTCAAGCCATGACAAAACATTTAAGAAGGGCTAGAGAAAGGCTAGATTTCTCCATTAATAGCAGAAAAGGGACAATTTTTTTATTCAATTATAAAAAAATATCGGTGATCATGACAATTATTGATGGTTACTTAGAAATATATACTTGCAGCA
The DNA here is from genome assembly GCA_037355905.1 of Heliconius aoede. Taxonomy (NCBI): domain Eukaryota; kingdom Metazoa; phylum Arthropoda; class Insecta; order Lepidoptera; family Nymphalidae; genus Heliconius; species Heliconius aoede. Next base: position 228,403 of record JBAIZZ010000084.1, on the reverse strand, counting down.
TTTTTATGTTTGTACCCTACGTCCCCACACAAGCATTTTAAAGACCGGATTTCTTAGAACCCGAGAGATTTAAAGGAAAAGAAACATTAATAATCTGTATTTTATTCATATTACTTAATTATATCTAAGATAGAGACAGAATATTATTTTTAAAAACCAATATATAAGTAGTAATAAAATATAACATATTTTTTAATATCAACTTCTATCTATCTAACTACCAACATATAGAACATAACGATATTTCATGAAATCGATAAACTGCAAGAGCTTTTCGCTAAAATGTATAAAAAATCTTTAACATTTCCAACTGTTGCGTCTAATGGGTCCGGAAATTTCTTTCATATAAAAAAATCGAAAACTTCTCCAGAGACTGTGAGTATGTATGTAAATGTATATTTGTATTCTTTAAGGTATTTAAAAAAGAATTTTCAATTAATAAGTTAATAAAAATTAGAAATTGATAAATTATTATTAATATTCTATCTATCTCTATTAAACAATAATATACACCTGAGGCTTTGAATTATGTATGTCAAAAATAACCTAGGGACCTATTGAGTAAAAAATGAAGTAATGGTTATAAATCTCTGCTCCGCAGTAGAAAGCTTTTGACATTAGGTAAAAATATCTTTTAGTTTTTAACCTATACTAATGACCAGTTTCACCACTGGCTTGTCTGCCAGACAAGTAATTTCTAATAGGTGGCTCTAGTAATATCTAGTAGATAGTATATACACATTTGACACATACATTTTATTATTACATACTTATTAGTAATATAAAAGTGTAACAAATAGTATGAATTGTTATCAATTATTATCGATCATTAATGAGAAAATTACTCTTGAAAATATAAGTACCAGTTATTTTGTATTTCCATCTTTTGTTTGTAAAATATCATTAATTATTAGATTACTATCAGACATTTTATTCGTAACCGGTAAAACTGGCGCTAAAATATTTATTATTATTTATCTTTATGCTGGCTATTACACGCACCTGAGGTACGCTCTCTCATCAATAAAACTATTTAAGCGATATATTGAATAGGTTATTTTATTTTTACATGTTTGTTTCTAATAAAAAAATTAAATTCTAACAATGTATGTACCTACTTTAATTACCTAATTGATATGATTTACGATTTAAGAGAGACGATCATGTAGAAGTCATGTATTTTCCATGCACACGTCTATCATCTTTCTTTTAGCCTATAATTATTTTTATCGAGCCCAAGGCCAACTAACCTCGAGACATCTCATAGGACGCTTCATGAAACACCGTTACATAAAAACTATATATGTTCAGTTTAAATAAAGTCAATGATATATATGTAGACTATTTTACTACTGATGTGGACGTGAATCTTGAATTTCCTAATAAATTATTTAAAAATCTATATATTTATAATCTGTACACTAGTACTAGATACTAATCTAATATATATATATATTTTCAAAAATTAAATATAACATATATATTTTTTAAATTATTAAATAATTACACTCTTTGATATTTCATTTCTAAGAATGAATTAATTTTAGGTACAAACATTTCATGTGTAATTCAGTCTAATTAAGCAAAAAAATATCGACAATATAATTAAATAATGTGAATTATCCAGTAGAAATGACCTTGTTACTTTGGGAAGCCATCTTGAAATAAAATTTTATTAAGAAGAGCCTACATCACATGAACGATAGATGAAAAAAAGAATCTTACGTCAGCACGTTTATAAAATGCGTAAACAAAGAAACCACATCCTACCATATATTTTATATGTGTCCTAAAATAAAGCTTTTAAAGATATATTCTCTCACAAAATTTTCGTGAAAGCTCGATCATGTACGTTAATAAAATTGTCTATAACCTTGAAGACGACGATACCTATATTAATGTAATTAATTATAAATCCGAAAACCGCGATGATATTGTATAAGTAATATATATTTATATATATTACAGACGTATTTTATACATTTTTTTTCTTACAGTTTCATTAAATTACATCTAAATTGAAATTGGATTTTCTAAAAGGATAAAAATAATATAAACCTTTTATTTATAATTACTTTCTCAATTACTTATTCTAAATAAATATGTTTAATCTGTACTATCTGGTTACTAAATTAATATGTGATTACAATGTGTACCTTCGCGTAAAATTTAATTAACGAAATAAATGTTTTCGCTATTCGCCTACAAAACCCATTCGGTTTTGTAGATACGTCTTACTCCGGCACCCGCTTGTGACATATCTACATACTTCATTATTAAATGTAATTGCCATCTAGTCAAATTATATTTGACGATATTATAATTTTAATATAATATTATCATCATAAACATATTTCTTTGTCTTTTTATACTACTTTAATACTAATTTATATCTTTCGATCCCAATATATTTAAAATTAATTCATATATAAATAATTCATGTACATTTTTCTCTAGTAAAGCGTATGCTTATTTTAAATGGATGGTACCAATTATTCTATGCATAATATTAAATTTCTCAGTGTCATTCATTGTTTACGCCTATAATGTCGTCCATAAAGTTTTAAAACAACAGAATAGGATTAAACAAACTTGTATGCTGGCGATAAACTAAATAAGCACTTTTACAGGGCCCAGCTATTGTCAAAGGTTTTTGCAAGCATTTCAATTTAGCAGAATGTTTTATAATTTAATAGTTTTTTTTACTTTATTCTATAAATTACATTTATATATCTGATATCGGTAGAATACCAAACGAACTGTTATTAGTTTTATTATTAGAATAGTTTTAACCAATTTCTAAACATTGTATCTTGAATTGATTGTAATATATATTGGACTATTTATGTCCAAAGATGAACGTCATCAATAGATAGTTTCAATTCTATCTATACTAAGATTCCTATAGATCAAGTTAGATCTCTTCGATTCAAATTCTCGAAAAGCGACCGCAACCATTTGCGGCGTTCTAAGACGTTCTTGGAAGATGTACTTATTTATCATTTAAAATTTTCAAATTCTAATATACATACAGAATAATATATTATAAATTGTACTTGTCTCTAGTAAATAGCGATTTGAAATTAATATTTTCAGACAATATCTTAGTAAATTGGATTTAATTTATTTTATGAATAAATTATTAATAACATTTTTACAGAATTTAAAAAAAATAAAGGAAAAAGCTTTATATAAGTGTTTAGTTGTTGTTCGTCTGTCTGTCAACAGTCAAGACAGCTTTTCTCACAACTGCGTGAAAGTGAGGTCTATTCATATTAATCAAATAATAAATACTTCGAAAAGAAATCCACAATGTCTTTGAACTGTGATATAATCTTATAAATTTAAACTTTTTGGTTCACGGATTCAAAAGATATAGCCGCTTACAAAATATGGCCCATACTTTTTTATATAACAAGATTAATATCAAAGTCCTTAGGCTATTTCACATTGACTTAAAATGATATATGGTATAGTCGGTACCATTAAATTTAATGTAAAGTTACATGTATTTAGTTGTACTTTTGTACGATAGATAAACTATTAAGCTTATAAACTTAGATCACTCTGTCAAGAGTGCTCGATAGACGCTCATGTCAGCTCGAAGTTGGCTAGTTTTATGTTATAATGTAAACGAAACGTCGTATGATCACCAAGGTATACTTAAATATATTTAAATTAGATAAACTAATTTAGTAATAAAATCACATCACATACTAATCACATACTAAAATTTATCATGCAAAAGAAGAGGGGGTTGCGAACGTGCGAGTGTGAAAGATTTCAGTGCAATAATTGAAATTATTAACAGAGTCTTAGAGATCGCCTGGAGGTATGGAATTTGCTCTTTATAACTTTATACCGAAAGTAAATCTCTCGGGATTAACTTTCGGTATAAAATTATTTAGTTAAAATTTGTAATATGCTAAGAGAAGAGAACATAGCGAAAAAATAGATCACTAGACTCATGTTAAGAAATGATTCAGATATTTTGCTAAATGTGTAAGATTAGTGTATGTACCGCTAGAGATGGCGGTGGAGGCACACGTTTGAGCCCTTGAGGGTCGGTAGCACGGTGACGTTCGCAGCCCCTGGAACTCGGGGTCGGAGTCAGTCGCATGCGAAGCGGGAAGGGCGACGGTGGGGCAACATGAACGGGGCTCACTGAGAGGATGGTGCGGCGGCACGGAGAACGTGTAGTACTTGGCTGTTTGGTTGTGTGCGCGAAGCACCGAGCTATGCGTCAGCGTGACCACCACCACCAGCACCGACGCCAGCGCCAGCGCGAAGAAAGACGCGGCGACGGCGGCCACCACGCGCCGCCTGCGCGCCTCCTTGCCCGCATCCTCGGGCGCCGCCTCGGGCTCCGGCGCGGGCGGTGGGGGCTCCGGCGAGCGGCTGCGCACGCTGGGCCCGCGGCTGGCGGGCAGCTCCAGCGTGTGGCGCCGCGAGCGCCTCGCGCGGTCGCACTCCGCCGCCGACGAGTGGTGCCGGCGCAGCCGCTGCGGCGCGCCCCCAGCCGCCCGGCACGAGGACGAGCGCAACGTGCGCGCCGGCACCATCAGGTCGTCGCTGGCCACGCGCGGCACGCGCCCCGAGTGCACGGAGCGGAACGAGTGGTCCCGCGCCGACCCGCTCGGGAACGCGAGATCGACGGACGCGCGGGAAGAATGTCTCGAGAAGCGATCGCGATCGCGGTGTTCCACGCGCACCGACATGTTGCGAGCGTAGCGCGCGGCGGCGGCCGCCCGAGTGACGGAGTGACGGACCCTCCCCGCCAGTCACGCGCCGTGCCGCCGCCGTG